>PVIU01007510.1:0-90942 GCA_004026605.1 Ondatra zibethicus
AGGATACAAACTTGCTACCTTCTTCCAGATCTCTCTGTATCCTAACCCCTTTTTCCCCCATTCCTTCCATCCTCCCCCTCCCCTCCTCTGCTGTGCCTACTCCTCACTCCTACCTCCACTTCCCAGAATTCCTCCTGTCAACTGTTCTCTGTTCATTGCCTGGGGCAGACCCACACTAATACCTCATGGAAGGAACCCAAATCAATATACTGGACTCAATGACACCGTTTCCTTGATATGTGTCCCTTGAGGCCACTTGTGATAGTCACTTTTTTAGAAAAAAATTATTTATGTTTGTATTTTATGTATGAGTGCTCTATCTACACACATGCCTACATGCCAGAAGAAGACATCGGACACCATTATATGTGGTTGTGAGCCACCATGTGGTTGCTGTGAATTAAACTCAGGACCTCTGGGAGAGCAGTCAATGATCAGTGCTCTTAATTGCTGAGCCATATCTCCAGCCCGATAGGTTTTGTTTTGTTTTAGTTGTTTTTGTTTTTATTTTTATTTTTTTAGACAGATTATCATCACTGTGTAGTCCTGGCTGACCTTGAACTCACTATATAGACCAGGCTGGCCTCAAACTCACAGATATCTGCCTGCCTCTGTTTCCCGAGTACTGAGATTAAAGGCCCAACTAATAGTGAGTCTTGGTTGTTAATGTGACAGGATTGAGAAGCACCTAGATTAGTAATTGCACACCTGTAGTAGGGAGTGTTAGGGAGGAAGGAAGGTTCCCCCTACCTTCAGTGACAACATCCAGTAAGCTCCAGGCCAAGATGGGAGAGAGGAGGCCGCCTGGTTACTGGCCACTTCTCTATGCTTCCTGGCTGCTGTGATGTAAGGGACTTTGCTCCTGAGGCATTTGAAGCCATGAGCCAAAAGAATCCTCCTCATTTTAAGTATTCTTTGTCACAGGAAAAGCACATGGAATAGAGTCTCCAAAGTTACTGAACCTGACACTGACTTGTCTCTGTTTTATCAGGAAAGGTCTGGAAATGCAGGGCTAAGTGTGGGGCATCCCTGGGGTTCCCATGCTCAGGGGGCAGAGGCAGGGGGAACACAAATAAAGAAATAAAAAGAATCAGAGCTGGAGGGAGCTGGAGAGATGGCTCTGCGGTTTAAGAGCATTGGCTGTTCTTCCAGAGGACCTGGGTTCAATTCCCAGCACCCACATGGCAGCTCACAACTGTCTGTAATTCTAGTTCTAGGGGATCCAACACCCTCACACAGAGCGAAGAATAAAATTCAACTAACAACTTTTTGGCATCCAACATAGAGCTAGAATGAAAGAAAATCTAGGTACACCCAGCTATGATAGGCTGAAGGATATAAAAGAATAAATTCATTTGAGAAACTTTCTCTTGAGAAGCAAGTGCCTCTGGGTGCCCTTTGAGCACAAGGCCATCTCAGAAGTTGTTTCTCCGTGGCTCTTTACTATCCTGATCCACCCAGCCCTCGGCCTTCTGCAGCCACTGTCTAGAAGAGGGCCCAGCCACATTCAGATGAAGGGCAGACCTTATCTCGTCCATGTGGTCTGTCTTGCAAAATATAAGAGTTGTAGGGTTGGGAGGAGATGGCTCAGTGATTAAGAACACTGGCTGTTTTTCCAGAGGTTCAATCTCCAGCACCCACATGGCAGCTCACAACTATCTGTAACTCCAGTTCCAGGGGATCTGACACCCTCATACAGACATACAGGCAAAACACCAATGTACATGAAATAAAAATAAATACATAATTAAAAAAAAAAAAGAGTTGTGGGGTCATGGAGGCTTCCATCCAGACTTCAAAAGAAAGCCAGGAAGGTCGGGAGGTGCGCAGATCCCTGCAGGCAGTCTCCCATGGGTGATGTGTAACACTGTAACACTGAAGCCTAAATGCAGAGGCGACCCCAGGATGCTGGAGATGCCAGGAAGGTGGAATCCACAAGCAGCAAGTGGAGCGAGCCAGAGAGAGGCCTTGTGAGTTAAACTGTAAACCATGGACAGGACTGTGGGACCTGGGAGAACTCTGATGCTCTGGGTGGAAAGAACAGGATTTGATGTTTCCCCTCATATATTTTTTCCTCTGTGGTCCATGCCTTCCTGTAGTTTCCCTTTCTGTTTGCCCTGTGTTATTGCATATGAATCTACGTAACTTGCTTTTCTTCCCTAAAGATTTATTTTATTTTAACTATGTATAATATATATATAGATATATTTTGGGGAGAGGGCACTTGAGTGTAGTTGCCTCGGAAGTCAGAGATAACAGATTTCCCCAGATACTGGAGTTGCAGGTGGTTGTGAGCTGCCTACAGCAGATGCTGGGACCGGAACACAGGTTCTTTGCAAGAGAAACAAATACTCTTAACTGTTGAACCGTTTCTCCAGCCCTGTGATTTGATTCCTTATTCCTTAATAATTGCCGTTTATTCCAGAAGTTAACAAAACCATCACCAAGGGTTCACCAAGGGGTGCCAAGGGAATGAGGAGGCTCAAACACTGATTGGGGGTTGTCAGGAGTTTGGAGGAGGGTGGAATGTGTGAGGGAACCCCAACTGTCCTCCCTATCCAACACCATGGAAAAGTCCTCCTATGGCCGACTCCCTCCCCATCTCCCACATCCAGTGTTTCTCAGGAGGAGGTGGGTTGGGGAGTGTGAGTGGGCCCCAGGAGGGGGAAGAACACTGGGGGGAGGGTCCCCCATTTCACAGGCACTCACAGCAGAAATTGGGGAAGCCAGCTTTTAACCAGGCCTCCCTCCTAGCCTAGATTTTGATTCCTTGTTTTGAAAGGGCTTACAGACAACACTTTGCCTTGAATTTCAGACAGGATTTGAACCTGAGCTTTGAACCAGCTTAAGACTGTTGGCGGAGGCTGTGGGGCTGTTGACAGAGGCTGTAGGTACTATCGGAGATGCACTGAGACTATTGGGCATTTGGCTTGTAGGACGGACATGAGGGTGGATGTGGTGGTTTAAAGCAGCATGTTCGGTGCCATGTTGATGGGGCAGACTTTGGACACTCATTTGGATTGTCGCTTGAGTGCCCCTATTAGAACAGCATATCTCTGGGTGTATCTGTGAGGGCCTTTCCCAAGAATCTTAAGGTGGCATTATCATCTGTGAACGTGGGTGGCCCCACACTGGGACCCTGATGGAATAAAGGGAGGAGAAAGAGAAACCCTTGATGTAAGCCTATGTCCTCTCCCTCCCTCTCCCCTTCCCTCCTTTAGTGAGAGGCACACCCAGGAGTGGGAACAAATAATCCTTGCATTGAACTGTCTCTACAGATGCTGTGCTCACGGCTGTGGGACACTAACTCTCAGGGAGCTCTTTTCCACTCTACCTCTCGGATAACTGATGCACATGGAGGTTTAGATGAAAGCGTCCCTGCACAAGCTCAGGCATTTGCACTTGAACACCTGATCTGGTGGCACTGTTTGGGGATGCTTAGGACTGTGGCCTCGCTGTAGGAAGTATGTCACCGGGTGTGTCTGCCATGGTGTCCCACCATCATGCACTCCTATCCCTCTAGAACTGTAAGCCCAAACAAGCCCTTCCTTCTGTCAGCTGACTTGCTCATCGTATTTTACCACAGAAAAGTTCCTGACACAGGTGTCGGCGGCTCTGCCCTTGGCCCTCGGCTTACGACTCCCAGGAAGTTGGTCCTGTCATCTTCTAAACACTAAGATTCATCATGTCTGCTCCCCTGCAGCCTCTCCGCCTAACATCTCAGGTCACACAAGTCCCCTTCCTACCCTGAGCTCCTCCTCCATGCTGGCCTTCCTGGGGAACAGAGCCCAGCCAAGGTCTCCACCACCTTCTCCTCCCCTCCAGCTCCCTCCTCATCCTCTTCACCCAGGCAGTCACTGTCTGCGCTAGGGGTTGCTTGAGCTCTGGGTGGTGGGTTTCATTCTGTGAGGGGAAAAATCCGTGATGATTTCTCCCTAGTTGACACGTCTCCTTCTCTCCTGGGACTCCAGTGACACACACTGTGTGCTTGGAGTGGCCTTACTGCTCTCCAACAACGCATGTCGTGTGCTTGGGGCGACCTCGCCGCTCCATCACGCTCTCCTCTCCGCATCCGTCTTCCTCCTCCTGCTTCTGCTTCTCTTCCTTGGTTATTTTTTATGTTTTGGATATTTTATATGTCTTATGTGTTACTCTATGCCAGTAATCAATCACACCCGTGTATTTTTCACCGCCGACACTGTCAACCCTAAAACTTGAATTTAGGGCTTGAATGAGATGGCAAAGTGGGTAAGAGTGCTGCCGCCAAGGCTGACCAACTGGGTTTGAGCTCCAGGATCCACGTGACGGGAAGAGAACTGAATCCTGCAAGTCATCCTTTTTAAGGGGAGAAAAAGATGGTCTTGAATTACAATAATCCTCCTGCCTCAGCCTGCTCAGCCCCTGAATTCCTGGACTGAAACCATCCACCCAGCTTCTTCTTTGCTTCCTAGAACTTTTTTTTACTCCTCCGTTGAAGATCTGTTTATGCCCCGTGCTGAGACTGAGCCACGGCCTTGTTTTCCACCGCTGCGCTACAGCTCTGCCGTCATTATTATTATTTTTTATCCTGTTATGCACTGCAGGTTGGCCTCAAAATCAGGCTCCTTCTGCCTGTGTCTCTTGAGTGCTGGGATTATAGCTGTGTGCGAACATGTTCAGTTACGACTGTCAGTTTTTTTTTTTATTAGATGGCAGAGGCTGCAAATTTTGGGTATTTTTGTGTCTGTGTAAACCTTCGGCATTGTTCCGGAAAGCAGGAACCAATCTGTCCTTCCCAGTCTTGCTTTCTGATTTCTCAGGCAGGACTGGAATGCTCACTTAGCACTAGTTACTGGTTACTGAACATCTCAGAAGCCTCCCTGCCCAGGGTCGAAGGAGCAGCAGTTCTGAGGTCTGGCTGGTGGGAAGGCGCCGTTTCCAGGCCCTTGTGAGCACCAGGCACTGTGCTCGGAACCCTACTAACGATTCTTTGACCCTTTAAAAACAAATGCGTCAGCCAGGCACAGTGGTGCACGCCTTTAATCCCCAGCACTTGGGAGGCAGAAGCAGGTGGATCTCTGTGTATTCTAGACCAGCATGGTCTACAAAGAGAGTTCCAGGACAGTCAGAACTGTCACACAAACAAACCATGTTTTGAAAAGCAAGCAAGCGAGCAAGCAAACAACGGCATCAAGCCCTGCTAGGTGACTCTGCTGGTAAATGCACCTGCTGCCAAGCCTGGTGATCTGAGTTCAATCCTCAGGACCCACAAGATAGAAGGAGAGAACCAACTCCAGCAAGTTGCCCTCTCAATTCCACATGCATGTCATAGAACACACACACACACACACACACATACTGCACATAATAGATAAATCTACTTTTAAAGGGGAGGATTTAAAACCAGCAACAGTAAGCTGACTGCAGGGGAGCTGGGGACTTGGTTGGTAACCCGCCTGCTGCACAGGCCTGAGGCCCTGAGTCTGGGGAAAGCCTGGTTTGACAGTGAGTCTGCTGAGGCGGCAGAGATGGGATCTCAGTGGCCAGCCAGCGCCTAGCTGACTGAGGTTTGGTGAGGGAGCTCGGTGTGAAGAGCGCTTGAAGAAGACACCTGACCTTGACCTCAGGCCTCTGCCAGCAAGCACACACCTGCGTGTGTATTCATGTGCTGTGCACAAGCGACAAACAGGCTCTCACATAGACACTAAATAAATAATTGCACTAATTAAAAAACCAACACAAACCCACCGCATCATGTGACCATCGATTATCAACACCTCTTGAATCTACTAAGCTCCTACCTCTCAGACATCCAGATTCCGTCACTTCTTGCTGGGTGATGCCCATGGGCACCCAGGGCTCGGGCTCGGGTCTGCTCTGGTCCTCACGCTCAGAAGATGCGCTCGTCTTTCCAGACTCCAGACCCCAGCAGCCCTCTCCCAGCTTTCAGGCCCTCCCTCCTCATTTCCTTTGCATTCATTTCAAATGCCTGCCAGCCTGCCATGGCCGAGCAAGCTGAACAGCTTGTCATTCTCCAGGGGGTGCTCTTCCTCGGCAGTCTGTGTTCACAAAGCTCTCCCTGCCAGGAGCTCTGGCCTCCTCTAACCTTTTGCTTCTTCTCTGGCCTCAGCAAGGAGGGTGAGGCCCAGTCCAGCACTCCCTGCTGGAGGGAGGGGAAGGCCTCTGGTTCACTCTGGCTCTTCATGTCAAGCCTGTGAAGTAGACCAGACTCATGGAGGGATGAGGCCCACCCAGCAGCAGAGGTGGCCAGGACCACAGGTCAGGACACCTGCCCTCCTCAGCGCTGCCAGACACACAGGTCACTACCCCAACCCAGTTTACAAGACAAAGAGGTTAGGAGGTCCTTCTTGGCTCCATCTATTACACGCTTGCCCATGTATAACCACACCACGGAATGAATCATGACCATATTTCAAACCACCTGTCTATGGGTGCTGGGAAATTGAGGCCCAGTGGCAGGGTTACGGGTCAGGAGTTATCTGAGCTCAGCGTCAGTGGCAGAGCTTGCTGGAGGCCCCATACCAGTTCCCCGTACTACTCCTCTGCTTCAGCAAGGAGTCTGCCTGAGTGTCCTGCAGGCTGGCCTTTTACGATGGAGTTCAGAGTTTCTCATTGTCTGGTGCATTTCCAGAGCTCGGAGCCCACTAACGGAGAGAAGAAGGGTCACCCTGAAATGGTCACATACTCCAGGAGGAAAGGAAGCTTCAGGTGAGCAGAGAGCCCAAGGTCAACCTGAGGTCAGACACTGTCCAGCCTAATTATTCATTAACCAAACAAGTCAGGGCACTGAGTTAATGGCCTGTGGAAAGCTGGGGAAATTCTTCCTGGGAAGGCAGAAGGGCCTGCAAGAGAGGGAAGCTTACACGTGAGGTCTGGCTGGTGGGAGAACAGGAAATGGTATAGGGACCATTCAGAGTGACCCAGAGTGATCTTGTCTGTGGCAGAGGTTGAAGGAGTCTAGTTGGTGACTTAGCCTGGAGGGGTTGTAGAGACCAGCAGATTCTGCCCTATCCCCACCCCCCACCCCCCATGCAGCACAGAGCCTGTGACATACTCTGTCTCTCTGAGTTGGTGGCAGCAAGCCAACCCCCCCCCCATCCACATCAGGGATTTTGGCAGAGTCGTTGGTCTCCCTGAACCTCCTGTCTTTAACACATGGCTCCCCAACCATGTTTGTGGACCAGTGTTCAGACAGGGCCAAAGAGAAGCAAGCCATGAGTCCCTCAGGACTGGGGTCCCAGGAAGGGCTAAGGGCGGGGGGCGGGGGGCTTGTCCTGGAACTTGCACTGCTGGGGTACTTGAGCTTGGGTGGATCTTGTTCACTGAGATGGGACAGAGGATGAGGAGAAGGGGTTGAAATGAGATCTGGGGAAGCAGGTAAGCAGGAGAAAACAAAGTTATAGACGGAGTCCGGAAAACATGAGGCCCAAGAGATTGGGGCCCCAAGGTGGGTGCGGGAATGAAGAACGGGGTTCCTTAGAAAGTGGCAGAAACCCCTCTCAGAGGATACTATAGGGGGGCTCAGTTCCCTGACCTTGGAGCTGAGGCAGGCCTTGTGTGTGCACCTGTGTGACACCATGTTCAGTTTGCCCCTTTATGACACGTGGGTCCCAGGAAGGGAGGTAAGCCTCTCCCCTCAGGGTCTCTTCAGCCGGAACCTGCCTGTAAGAAGAAGCTGCTGAAAGGCCATGGCCCAGGAGCTGTTTTCCACTCAATGTGGCAGGTTGGGGGGTGGGTGGCAGGTTAGTCTCGGGGTCACAGCCCCCTCTCTCCAGCTTGCCTATTTGGGAACTGCTGGACAGCATTAGACAAAGAGAGCTTTTGTTGAAATGCAAACAAACCTTCACAGCCCTGTCCTGTTCTGGGGTTTGAGAATAGAGTTCTACAGTGGGCACCCCTTCCCGGCTTCAGGCTTGGCCTCAAGGAACAGTCTTGGCCATGGGGATGATGGGTATCTGGCATCTCTCTAGTTTGTCTCAGGCTGAGAGATGAACGGACCCTGTCTGGGGGGCCACTGTTAGAGTTCCGCTCAGGTCAGAAACCTTAAATGGCGGGAGAGGGGCCTGAGTCTTTTGCTTCTCCTTCTCCACAGGATGGGGCAGTGGGGGTGGCAGCAGAAACCATAGCCAGAAAAAACTTCAGTGACAGCTTAGGGTGGGACTGCTCCCCACCGAGGTGGGAGGAGGGGCTGTTTGTTCAACACTGAGAGGCCCCTGGAGGTGAGATTTCAAAGCCTTCACCGTTTGTTAGCCTTCTCTGGGCCTGGGCTACATTCCAGACCTGAGGGGGTCCTGCCCCTGAGAAAACCAGGAGAATCGAGTTACAGCCCAGCTGTGGAGCCCTGCCCAGTGGACAGTCTGGTTTCTGCTTCTGGCAGTGGCCCACCTCCCACCCCCTACCTGCAACTGACTGCCACTGCTTGCTTAGACTCCCTACTCAAGATAGAAGAGGAGATGTGCTCAGCTCTCCAGATAACGCGGTCTGGGATTCTCCCAACCCCCAGGGCCTGGAACCCTTGTCAGACTGGGTCTGACCTCTCCCTAGTCAAAGCTGCCAGGTATTTGGAGGAAGGAGGGGGTCTGGGCTGGCTTCTTTTTTTAAGCTCCAACCATACTTTATTTACTTATTTACTTACTTTTTCAGACAGGATCTCATGTAGCCCAGGCTGGCCTCCAACTTGACCTTGGCTTTCTCATCCTCCTGCCTCCACCCTTTCTGTCCCTGGCAGCGGTGGCACTTGGCGTGTGCGGTCCATCCCCTGTGCTTCACTGTCAAAGCGCTCGAGCAAACATTTGTCGGGGAATCTATATCATGGAGAGCCCTACTGGGCTGAGTACTGCAGTCTACCCTAGCAGGGGCAACTTGGGAACAACTCTTGACTTCCTGCATGGCGACTCTTGGCCTGGAGACCAAGCATGCCCGTATGCTCCAAGTGCCCGGCATGGGAGGTTCCCGTCCGACCTTTGCTGTCTGCTGGCGTCCTGGCTAGCAGTAGCATGTTCTGGGTTGACAGGGCAGGAGTGTGGTGTAGTGCTGAAGGGGAGGAGTCCTTAGTAGACACAAGACCTTGGGTGGCAGGCCCAGCACCCACATGGTGGCTCACAGCAATCCGTGGTTCCAGTTCCAGGGACTCTGATGACCTCTTCTGACCTTCTCAGATACCTTATATGGTACACAGACATACATGGAGACAAAACATCCATACCCATAAAATAAATAAAATTAATTAAAAACAAAAAGACAAGACTCCAGGTTCAAGTCCCAGGCCACAGAGCACCCTGAGCTAGTGGGGGGGGGGGCAGTGCTAGGGTCGGGGAGAGGCAGGACCGGCCTTGAACCTTACTCCTGCTCAGCCTCCATGTACTTCGCAAGTACCGTCTCAGTGGAAGGGGATGCTTAGGCAATGGGGAGCCATGGAGGATCTGAGACAGCCAGTAGTAACAGCATAGACAAGGCTGTCTTCCCCAGGCCTGGAAGCAGTGACACTTCCAAGCAAGGTGGCTTTCTGCCTGGGGACAGCATGGGGAATGTCCCACAGAGCTGAGAGGTCAAAGAGGGAGGAGAGCCACCCGAAAGCAGCCAGGTGAAGTGGGGTATGTAACCCAGTCTAGCAAAAGGTCACACTGCGAAAGCAAATATGTGGACCTGGAGCCCTCAAACAAGAGTGCCCACAGGAGCCAGGACCAAAGGCTGCTCTGGGCCGCAGAGGGAAGGGGCACTGAGCTTGTGCCTAAGTGCTTGGGAAAGGGAAGGCACCTGGGCTTGGCCTCCAACTGAGAAGCAGATTTGTGGACTCCAAGGTAAGACTGCCAGCTCCTGGGATGTTCTCGCTGGCTCCTCTCTCCATCAGCTGTAGTGTTGTTTGTTATTTCTAGATGGAGACCCGGGTATCCTTGACTGCCCCAAACTTGCTGTGCAGTGGAAGAGAACCTTAAAGTTCTCACATGTTTGTGTGTGAGCGAGGACGCTCATACACCACAGCTTGTGTGTGGAGGTCAGAGGGTGCCTCAGGTACTGGTCCTTGCCTTCCATTCTGTTTGAGGCGTTGTCTTTCTTGTCAGTCACCTCTGTGTACCACAGACTACCCTCACCCAGAGCCTGGACTCGCAGAGGTGCTCAACCTGTGGGTTTCGAACCCTTCGGTAAACCTCTATCTCAAAAGCATTTACGTAATGATTCACAACAGTAGCAAAATTACAGTTAGGAATTAACAATAAAAATAATTTGGTGGTTGGGGGAATCACCACAACATAAGGAACTGTTTTAAAGTGTTACAGAATTAGGAAGGCTAAGAACCACTGCTCCAGAGCAGTGCTGGGATTTCAGACGTGTGCACTGCTGTGCCCAGTTCTTAGGTAGGCTCTGAGATTCGAACTCAGGGAATTAGGCTTGCTTATGAGCACTTTCCCACTGAGCCATCTTCCCAGCCCTCCAACTTACTTTTTGAGGCATGGTTTTCTCACTGAACCTGGAGTCCAGTTGACTAGATTGGCAAGCCAGTGAGCTCTGGAGATTCTCCTGTCTCTATCTCTCAGACTTGGGATTACAGATGCCATGACACCTGGGTTTTCCAAGGCTGCTGGGTACTCCTATGTGCCAGGAATCCCTTTACCAACCAAGACACCACCTGTGCACCTAGCCTTGCATTTCTGCCTGCTGGGATTACAGGTACATACCACCATGCCTGTTTTATGTCACACTGGTGGTGGAACCCTAAACTTCATGCCAAGCATCCTGCCAGGATCCCCCAGACCTCTCGCTGTCTTCACTTTCTAGATGCCACCCAGACTGTGCTGCAGAGTCAGGGCACGGTAAGTTAGGAATCATGCCTGGGTTCCCACAGATCACTGGGGTTGTCTGTGCCAGGCTGGAAGCTCTGGGGTATGGCAGATTCAGTCACATTTGGGCACATTCCAGAGTTTTCTTTTAGGAACAGTGTGGTCATTTGGGGTCTCAGGGTGGTCGGGGTAGGTTGGGTTTTGCAGCTCACAGCCTAGGAGAAGCTACCGGCCAGTGCTACCAGGGGACTTCAGACATGGAAGACAGTACAATGGCAGAAGTGGGGAGGGGACACAGAGGGCAAAGTGGCAGAAGTGGGGAGGGACACAGAGTGCAAAGTGACGGAAGTGGGAAGGGGACACAGAGTGCAAAGTGATGGAAGTGGGGAGGAGATACAACTTTTCCCTTTTCCCAGTCTTTGATTATCAAGACCTTTAATCCATCCACTAAGTCTTTTATATGTATATTTAACTTTTAGTTTTGTGTGCATGTGCGTGCGTGCGTGCATGCGTGTGTGTGTGTGTGTGTGTGTGTGTGTGTGTGTATTAGTGTGTGCACGCAGTACCTATAGAGGACAGAAGAGGGCACCAGATCCCCAGAGCTGGAGCTGCAGTCAGTTGTGAAGCTGTCCCTCCTTGGTTCTGGGAACAGACTTAGAGTCCTCTTCAAGAGCAGGGTCTTCCGTATGAGCAGTGCTAGTATTTAGACCCTGAGCAGTCTCTCTGGGCCCCTGCTAACTTCTTTTTACTACAGAATGTGACATGTGCAGGTTTCAGGGAGCCTGGGTATGAGGGTTTATTATTGTTTTACATGTTGCATAAATGTGCTGGGGTTGAACACAGGTCCTTAAGCATGCTAGGCAAATGCTCCACCTCTGAGCTACACCCACAGCCCTAGTTTTTTGAGATATGGTCTTGTTATGTAGCCCAAAGTGACTTCAAGCTCACAATCCTCCTGCCTCAGATTCCCACATATTGGGATGACAGGTGGGTATCAACATGCCTTCCTCTGGTGGCTGATTTTCTCAAGATTCTGCTGGGCACCAGCAGTGTGATCCTTCTGATAGTACTTGAGCAGGACACGGTAGCCTGCCTTTGATTTTGGTGACTTCAGAGCAGAAGGCAGGATTCTGAGTTCAGGGCTAGCCTGGGCAATTTAGGAGACTATTTGATTTTTTATAAAGAAAAGAAAGGCTAGAGGCAGTGGTACACACCTTTAAAATTCCATCTTGGAGCTGGACAGTGGTGGCACATGCCTTTAATTCCAGCACTCCAGAGACAAAGGCAAGCAGATCTCTGAGTTCAAGGCCAACCTGGTCTACAGAGGAAGTTCCAGGACAGCTAGGGCTACACAGAGAAACCCTTTCTCAGAAAAACCAAAGCCAAAACAAAACAAAACAAACAAAAAAAACCCCCAAAAAACAAAAAAAAAAAAACCAACAAAAATTCCAGCTTGGGAGAGAAAAAGAGCTTGAGATCTGTCTGGTCTAAATGCATTTCGGGCTAGTAAGGGCTACACAGGTGAGGTGCTGTTTCAAACAGACACAGCAAAAGGCTGGGACTACAACTCCGTCGGAAGAATGCTTGCTGAGCACGCTGAAGGCCCTGACTTTATCCCAGAGCCTCATCAATGGGGCGCAGTGTCACTATTGGCAATCAAAAAACGCTGAGCAATAAAGCTGCAACTCCCAGAGGCCACCGGGAACAGGGACAAGCACCAGCTACAGGCCGCAGTCCGGGTCAAACCAGGCATTCCGGGCATCAGAGGGGCTTCCTGGCAGAGGCAAACCCAGAAAAAGTTACAGCTGCGCCGAATCCCCAGAGGCCCGTGGGGGGGGGGTGATGTCTGGGGAATGGAAAAATTTCTCCAAGCCAGATGCCTGCTCCCTCCTCTGGCCTTCCCATAGCACTCTCTACAGAGGTTCTGGGCCTCCCTGCCTGTCCTGTCCCTTTAGGTGGTGGCCCAGTGTGTGGGTCGCTTCTGACTTGGGAAACAGGCTGCCTCATCTGTGCAGTCCCTAGGGAGTTTGGGTGAAAGTTGTGGCCCACCCCTCCCAAATGTGGTCTCTCTGTCTGACTGCTGCACCCTATTCTGGGCCCCTCACTGCCCTTGCCCTTAACCCCTTGAGTGAGTTCAGAGTCTCCAGTGAGGTGGGGTGAAGTGGTAGGACCCCAAGCCTGAAGTCTGGGCTGTACTCAGTATCTCTTTCCTTCCCTCCATCTGTTTCTCAGACTGTGAGCCATTCTTGCGCACGCGTTCGTGCACACGCACACACACACACCATACTAACTAGCATCTTAATCAGGGTCTGGGGGCTCACCCTTGGCCCTGGAAGGAGCCTGGGATGAACGAAAGCAGCCAATGCCCTGAGTGGAACCTGGCCCCCCAGGGGGTGGAGCTGAGGCTTTGCAGTGAACAGGTAGGAGCTAATTCTCTATTGGGTTGAATTCTGCTTTGCTACCTCCTGGCTTGACTCTTGAGACAGGTGATACTCAGAACCTCAGTTTGCCCAGCTGTCAAATGAGGGACAGAACAGCAAGAGGGGGAAGGGGGAGGAGGATCACTAATTGGAGGCCAGCCTGGTCTATGTAGGTAGACCCTGTCTATGACTGTAGCTCAGTTGGTAGACGGCTTGCCTATTGTGCACACAGGCCTGAATTCAGTCCCCAACACTACATAAAACCAGGTGGGGTGGCTCTTGCATGTAAGACCAGCACTCAGGACAAGGCAGTAGAATCAGGAGTTCAGGGTCATCCTCAGCTACATAGGGAATTTGGGGTCATTTTGAGCTATGAGACACATTGCTTCAACAACAAAACAAAATAGGGCTGGAGAGATGACTCAGTGGTTAAGAGCATGAACTGCTATTCCGGAGGACCTGAGTTCAAGTCTCAGTACCCACACCGAGAGGCTCCAACCACCTGTAACCCCAACTCAGAGGAATGCAACATCTCAGGCCTCTGTGAGTTTGAAGCCAGCCTGGTGTATATAACAGTACCAGGCCAGTCAAGGCTAATCAGTGAGACCTTGTCTCAAAAAAGCCAATAATACCAATAATATTAGTAGTAATAATAATAATAATAACAGCAACAACAGTCAGGCAATGGTGGCGCACGCCTTTAATCCCAGCACTTGGGAAGCAGAGGCAGGTGGATCTCTGTGAGTTCAAGGCACAGCCTGGTTTACAGAGCGAGTTCCAGATCAGCCAGGACTGTTACACAGAAGAAACCCTACCTTGGAAAATCAAAAATAATACTACTAATAATAATAAAAGAAATCATTTGTAGAAACACATACCTGGCAAGCCTGGGAAGATGTAAGGCGGAAGTCTGGGAGGGGCTGGCACTGTGTCACATGCTTGGTGCGAAGAGGCTATCTAAAAAAGAGAGCTCACACTGACTGTGGGGTCTGTATGGCAAGATCCTCAACCAGAAACCTAAGCCCCCGGTTCTGAGGGCAGGTAGCAAGGCAGGCGGGGTTGATAGGTGTGTCTGGACACTCCAAATTCTCTGTAGCCGGAAGCGGGGTTTCCCTAAGGACAGAGGGTTCCATCAAAGCAAGGTCAAGCCCGCTGCTCTCCTTTAACTGGGCTGTTCGGCTGTGGAATCCTGTGCGGCACGCCCTCCAGGGCTGGCTGGAACTGAACGTTCCCCACCCAGCAAGGCAGGAGGCATTCCACGATCCTACTGCTCTGGGATGCTTGGCCTTGCCGAGCCCCCAGGGAAGGCAACTCGGCAGAGGAGGGCCCCTGCGGAGATGAGTCAGGCCCTCAAAGAGCTCTGGACCCCTTGGGCTCTTGGGCTTCTCAGAAGGTCCAGCAGTGCCCAAGAGAATGGAACAAGGGGTGGGGAACAGGCTGTTCTGGGGCTTGGAGGTCTGGTACAGAATCAGACGAGGCTCTCATTCCAGCCAGTGTAGCTGGCTGGGTTCTGGATCAGTTCAGCCTTGTTAAGAGTGGCACGAAGCACTCATGGTGAGCCCTGAGCCAGTAGTCTCCGGGCAACCCCAGCACACAGGGCACACCCTCCCCCACTCACCCCCATTTCTTTCTTTTTCTTGGGTTTTTGTTGTTGTTGCGACAGGGTCTCATGCATCCAAGATGGCCTGGTACGTATGTAGCCTGAGTTTCCTGTGCACCAGCATACCTAGCTTATATGGGGCTGGAAATTTAACCCAGGGCCCCACGCTTGGGGTGAGCACCTTCCGAGCCACATCCCGTCCTTTTTTGAAAAAAATTACCTTTTATCTTCCTCTCTCTAATTATATATATACCTTTATTATATATAATGTTTTATATATAAATATTTATAATAATATACAAATATAAGTATTTATAAATATATATTATAATTTATTATGTGTATGTGTGTGTGTGTGGAAGTCATAGGACAATTTACAGGAAATGGTTCTCCTCCCACATGTGGGTCTCAGGAATCAAACTCAAGTCTCAAGCACCTTTGCTGGCTGAGCCATCTCTCATGCCCCCGCTCTCTCTAACTTTTGGAGGACTCTTGTGCTAGGTGAGACAGTCTTCCAAACTTGCTTAGCCTTGACTTCCCTCTGAAGCCTATGTTGGCTTTCAACTTCTGATCCCCCTGCTTCAACCTCCTAAGTAGCTGGAATCAGAGGTGTGTTTCTTCAGCCCAGGTTGCAAGCCTTTTTCCAGATGAAGAAACTGAGCGTCACAGAGACAGACCCTCCTGCCAGGCAACCTTTCCCTGGGGAATGGGAGACCCCACCAGCCTTGAAGATACCAGGATCGGAAGTCTGACCTGGGAGGTCTACAGCCAGTAAGGAGGTTTTGGGGGCGAAGCCCACCTCGGCTGCCAGACTGCCTCTGGGGAAGTGCCCACTTCTGTTTCCTAGAACTTTCTTTTGTGGATCTGCCCAGACCTGGGTGGCCCAAGAGTGGAGCCCTTTTAAGGACACTGTGGAGGGTCAGAACCACAGGGGTCCTACAACTCTTGTAATCTAACTTTCCAGATGAAAATGGAGGACCGAGAAGGCCAGGGCCTCTGGATACCCATAGAGACTCCTGAGTAGCCTTGGGCTCCTGGACCCAGGTCCTGAGGAGGCAAAGACTCAGCCTAGAGAGCGAATGCCAGTGAACTTGGGGGAGGAAGTAGAAGGGGATTGACGTGCAGCAGGCTTTATCAGGTCCAGAACACTCGCTCACCTTGGGGGTAAGCAAAGGGGCAGCCTAAGTGGGCCAGGTCACAGTCTGCTTGCTTTCTTCTGGGTCCTCCAGGGTACCCGAGCTGTCATGCCCTCCCTGGCCTTGGACTGGGGAAGGATAGAGAATCGCTGTGGGCTGTGGGACTTGTGTTACCATCACAGATCATGGGGTCTCTTGGTAACTGGAGGGAAGAGACTGTCCCCTCTTCCTTCTGGTCCCCATCTCTCATTCCAAGAGAGGGCAGGCCAAGGCCTTGGGGTATCTATTCTCCTTTCAGTTTGGCATCTGGACAATGGGTGGTGGCCAGCTCTGTGACCTTCATTCCATGCACTGTGTGTCCCCTGGGCCAGGACCTTCCTGAGGGGAGAACTGCAGGCCTGGCATCCTGAGCCCCACTCTTCACACAGCCCTTCTGCGCACAGGAGGCCCCCAGCTGTGCTGGACACCCTTTGTGGGTCACTGGGGTGGAGCAAGAAAAGGAAGCCCTAGTCCTGACCACGTGAAGCTCTGAGTCCCAAGGTCGGGTCTCTGTTTCAGTCTCTGTTAGTCTTTGCATGATGGTTAGCTTTTTTTTTCTTAAACAAGCACTTATTATGTAGCCCTGCCTGGTCTAGAACTCCCCATGTAGACCAGGCTGGTTTCAAACTCACAGAGCTCTGCCTCCTGAGTGCTTGGATTAATGGTGTGAGCCGCCATACTGAGCTGACAAAGTTGTGAGCCTTGTCAACTTGACACAAGTTAGAATCACATGAGAAGAGTCTCAATGAGAGATTGTCTCTGTTGGGTCGGCCTGTGAGGATGTTTACGGCTGAGGTCTGGAGGATGAAAGTGGTTTTAAGTTAATTTATTTGGAATTGTCCAGACTACTATGGACAGCATCTGTCTCAGTTAGGGTTGTCATGGTTTCCATTGCTGCAACGAAACTCCAGGAACGCCAGGACCAAAGGGCAGTCTGGGGAGGAAAGGGTTTATTAGTTCAGCATTGCTGTCCATCACTGAAGGGAGTCAGGGCAGGAACTCAAACAGGGCAGGATCCCTGAAGCAGGAGCTGATGCAGAGCCCATGGAGGGGTGCTGCTTACTGACTTGCTCCCCATGGCTTGCTCAGCCTGTTTTCTTATAGAACCCAGGACCAACAGCCCAGGGATGGCACCACCCACCATGGGATGGGCCCTCCCCATTTATTACTAAATGAGAACATGCCCTACAGCTGGATCTCAAGGAGGCAGTTCCTCAGCTGAGGCTCCTTCCCCTGATGACTCTAGCTTGTGTCAAGTTGACACACAAAACCACTCAATGTAGCACCATTCCCCCTTCTTGGGTCAGAACCGTGTAAGAATAGAAAAACTGAGCTGAGCAGAAGTAAACAGGGGGGACACGTGTGTACTCCTTGCCTCCATGTTGACTAAGGATGCCATGTGTCCAGCTGCGTCACTGTCATGCCATGTGTCCAGCTGCATCACGGTCCCGCCACCATGTCTCCTCTGCAGTGATGGACTAGGATGTGGAATTGTGAGTCAGAATGAACCCTTTCCACCCTAAGCTGCCTTTTGTTTGTGGTGTTTTATCACAGCTACAGAAATGGGCCCTGCGTGGCTCTGTTCTTCATGGATCCTTCAGACACCTGCTTCTGGAAGGCAGAAGGAAGGGAGCAGGGATGCAGAGAGAGGCAGGTCACTGGACGACATGGTACTGTCCACTCCCAGCGGCTGAGAACTGAGATCCAGCACACTGCTCATTCCACATGGTTATAAACACCATCAGGAAAACCTTGGATGACTGTCCAGGCAGCCAGATGTTTCTGTCATTACTCACATTTTTGGAAGTTGCTTGCTTGCACTTCCTGCTCACTCAGTTAATATTATTTCCTTCTTGGGTCTCTGAGGGAGTTGAAAACTAGATAGTTATAGTTTTCCTTGTTTACCTGATGCAGAAAGCAAGTTATGATAGAAGGTAAATTAGGTACAAGACTTTGGACTCACTAAGATAAGATAGATATGGAGTATTTTCTCTGATTTGTCAAATGCAAATGGACTAGACATTGTTGATGTATTTACCTGTATATAGTATATATAGTTACTGTACTTATATGTAGTTTTTCTTATATTAATTATAGCCTTCTATTTTACTTTAGACAAAAAGGGGAAATGTAGTGGCATTTAATTTGTATTTTAATACAATAAAGCCTGCCTGAAGATCTGAAAAGTAAAACAGCCACACTGGCCGGCCTTATAGACCAGGCAACAATAACACACACCTTTAATCCCAGTAGCCACGCTAGCAGCCATAGAAACCAGGCGGTAGTGGTGCACGCCTTTAATCCTAGCCCTAGAGAGGATGATAAAGTGGGAGGAGACAGTTCTGAGGCTCAGTCTCATTCTGAGGATTCCTGGAGGCAGGATGCCATTTCAGACTGAGGTAGAGGTAAGAGCCAGTGGATGACTGCTTTGCTTTTCTGACCTTGAGGTTGAACCCCAATTTCTCTCTTTGGTGCTCAGCTGAGCATCTCAAATGAGCTGGGAACATTTGTGAATTGAGCTCCTCTTTTTTTTTAAATTAATTAATTTATTTATTATGTATATGGTATTCTGTCTGCATGTATGCCTGCAGGCCAGAAGAGGGCACCAGATCTCATTACAGATGGCTGTGAGCCACCATGTGGTTGCTGGGAATTGAACTCAGGACCTTTGGAAGAGCAGGCAATGCTCTTAACCACTGAGCCATCTCTCCAGCCCAATTGAGCTCCTCTTTAACTTAATTTCAGCACTCGGGAGGCAGAGGCAGGCAGATCTCTGAGTTCGAGGCCAGCCTGGTCTACAGAGTGAGTTCCAGGATGGCCAGTGCTACACAGGGAAACTCTATCTCAAAAAAAAAAATTTTAGTAGCCTGAAATATTTCTGAAGGACATTCAACTGCCTAAGGGCTGTGGCTTGCACCTGTGGGCTTGCAGCCCTGAATTTGAACTGGAATACCTGAAGTCTTCAGGAAGCCACTCCAGCCCCTTCACTGGTGAGGCCATGGTGTTGCTGGCTTTTCTGCTGGAAGACATGGGTTCTGACGACTCCAGATGGACTTGGGACTGGGCTGGGATCTGGGAAGCATAGTGAAATGGGCCATCCATGGATCAGACTCCCCCAAAGAGAATACTGGTTCTCCCCTGAGTGTGAATACTTTCCTCCACAGCCCACTGAAGAAGAAGGGTCTCTGGGGTCTTCACCACCCACTTGTTCTCTGCCTGCCCCTAGGAGAATGTCTCTTGCTGGAAGATCTGCTTGGCCCAGCTCAGCTGGCATTGGATGGGGTGGGCACAGGGTGCCACATGCTGAGCAAGCTATGTGACTATCACCAGGAGCTGAATGCCTTGTACTTAGCCATCCCAACAGGTCAGTGAGGAAGAGATAACCAGGATCATTTCTGCAGGACACTGGAGGCTGGGGTTGATGGTGGCCAAGAGCTCTCTGGTCCCCTGGTCATGCCTCGGCAAGGAAAATAGCAAGTGGATGCCCTGGCAGCCAGGAGGTCCTGGGAGCATTTGAGAGCAGGAAGAGACATCAGGGCCACTTGGTGGAACCCTTTAAAAAATTACTCTGTGTGTGTTTGGTGTGGTGTGTGTGCAGTGTGTGTGTGTCCGATGTGTGTATGTGTGTGGTGTATGTGTGTGTGGTGTGTGTAGTGTGGTGTGTGTGGTTCATGTGTGTGTGGTATGTGTAGTATGATGTGTGTGGTTTGTGGGTAGAGTGGTGTGTGGTTTGTGTGTGTGTGTCTGTAGTGTGTGTGGTGTGTCTGTAGTATGTATGGTGTGTGTGTAATGTGTGTGTACGTGTATATATGTGTGAAATGTGTGTGTGTAGTTTGTGTGTGTATGTCTGTAGTGTGTGTGGTGTGTCTGTAGTATGTATGGTGTGTGTGTAACGTGTGTGTACGTGTATATATGTGTGAAATGTGTGTGTGTGGTTTGTGTGTAGTGTGTGTGTAGTGTGGTGTGTGTGATGTGTGTAGTGTGTATCTGTAGTGTGTGTGGTGTGTGTGTGGTGTGCCTGTAATATGTATGGTGTGTGTGTAACGTGTGTGTACATGTGTGTATGTGTGTAATGTGTGTGTGTGTGTGTGTGTGTGTGTGTGTGCACACAATCAGCTCTTTCCTTTCACTATGTGAGATCCAAGGCTAAACTCAGATCATTACTCTTGTCCACAAGCACCTGTCTTACTGGCCCCTCATCCACATTTAGTAAAGAAACTCATTATTTTGTTAGTTGTTCCTTGTTTAATCAGGTTAGCTGGGCTTTGGGTTGTTTGTTTCAAAGCCTGCTTTTGGCTTTGTTGATCTCTTCCCCACTGTGAGTCTTTATTGTTGCCGGTTTCCTCACTTCAAAGCTTTCCTCCGCAGGTGTGACTCGGACAAATGCACTTAACACCGCATATTGCTGAGTGAATATCAATTTGGTGCCATTTTTTAAAAAATTATCTTTTTTAAAATTTTACATACCAATCCCAGTTCCCTCTCCCTCCTCTCCTCTCCTCCTCTCCTCTCCTCCCAGTTTTGAGCCATTTTACATGTTTGCGTTCATATTATTTTTCTAGACCATCAAATATTTCACAAACCCTGTTGATATCTTCTTAAACTATTTTAATCAGTTACTTATTTATTGTGCATATGTGGGTGTGACAGGGATGGGGTCAAGGACAGCCTGTGGACCGTGTGTAGTGACCGTGACAGGAGTGGGGATCAAAAGAGGGAGGAATTCCTCTCTTCACGTTTCTGTGGGGCCTGGGGACTAAACATAGTTTCCAGCCTTTCTCAACAAGCACCTTACCCACTGAGCATTTCATCGGCCTTTTAATTTTCTGTTATTTTATTTATTTATTTTTTAAACATACACATAATTTTTTAAAATATTCATTTATTTATTATGTATACAATATTCTGTCTGTGTGTATGCCTACAGGCCAGAAGAGGACAGATGGTTGTGAGCCACCATGTGGTTGCTGGGAATTGAACTCAGGACTTTTGGAAGAGCAGGTAGTGCTCTTAACCTCTGAGCCATCTCTCCAGCCCCTTATTTTATTTATTTATTGTTATTATTACTGTTTGTTGTTTTTTTCAAGACAGGGTCTCACTATGTAGCCGTGGCTGTCCTGGAATTCACTCTGTAGACCAAGCTGGCCTCGATCTCAGAGATCCGCCTGCCTCTGCTCCCAAGTGCTGGGATTAAAGGCGTGCGTCACTAACATCCTGTACCTCCTGCATCATCATCATCATCATCATTATTATTATTACTCAGACAAGGTCTCGCTATGTAGCTCTGACTAGCCTGAAACTCACTACACAGACCAGGCTGGCCTTGAACTCATAGATATCCACCTACCTCTGTTTCCTGAGTGCTGAGATTAAAAGGTGTGCTCTACCATGCCTGGCCCTTTATTGTTTTAGACTCCTCTATAGCCCAGGCTAGCTTTGAACTTGCTATGTAGCCAGCACAGCCCGCTTTGTTGATGTTGTCACAGGACCTTAATAAATGACTTCCCCTCCTTGGTTCTGAACTAAGTGAGGTGATAGATGCAGCCAGCAGGTAGGTATGGAGGTATAAACCATGGCGCACTGGGGACAGAGGAGGAGAGCAGGATGCAGGCTGGGGCTTCACAGTGAGACTTTGTCTCAGAAACCGAAACACGGAGGAGTGAAGTGGGCGGGGGATGAATAGTATAATGAAATAAGTGAATGAAAATGTCGAAGTCAGACTCATTATTTTGTAAGATAACTTAAAAACATTAAAGATGATGGTAAGTGGAGGTAGCCCGTTTGTTTCTTAATCTTGAAGATGTGCCTGGCAGCCTCTTCCCACCCTGCCCACCTGCATCCTCACCGTGCACAGCCAGTGTTGCTGGAGGTAGTAAGTAGAGTGACGGTGACAGGAAGGGGACATCACGCCCACAAAGAGAAAGGACGAGTTAGTCACAGGGGTTCGGTTCATTCAAACAACCTAGAGGCAAAAGGGGGCAGAGAGGATTACAATCAGCTCCGTCTATGTGGAAGGAAACTCCAAACTAGGGAAAAAAATATTCCCACATTCCTCTAGCTCCACTGATTCAACCATATTTTCTTTAGTGGAAAGAGGAAAAAAAAAAAGCCAGAACCAAGCAGTGGTGGCACACACTTTTAATCCCAGCATTTGGGTAGCAGAGGCAGGCAGATCTCTGTGAGTTGAAGGCCAGCCTGGTCTACAGGGTGAGCTCCAGGATAGTCAGGACTTCATAGTGAGATCCTGTCTCAAAACACAAAATAAATAAATAACAACATGTAGACGGAGTTTTCTGTCTAGACTGCAGATCTCTTCCCCACATAACCACTCAGACTTCTTATTAATTATAAATGTTTGGCCGATAGCTCCGGCTGATTACTAGCTAACTCTAACATTTAAAATTAACCCATATTTCTTATCTACCCTCTGCTTAACTTCTTTCAACACAGCAAGTTCATCTTGCTTCTCTCTGCATCTGCTTGCAACTCCTGAGAGTCCTCCCTTCCTCTTCCCAGGTTCTCTGTGTCTTGCTGTCCCAGCTATACCTCCTGCCTAGCTACCAGCCAGTCAGCTCTTTTATTAAGCCAATCAGGAGGCACCTTGTCAAAGATACATCTTCACAGTGTACAAAAAGATTATTTCATAACAACAACAAAAAGAGTTAGGGACTGGAGAGCTGGCTCAGAGGTTAAGAATACTGGCTGCTCTTGCAGAGGACCCAGGTTCGGTTCCCAGCAGCCACATAGTGGCTCACAATCATCTGTAACTCCAGTTCCAGGGGATCTGACACCCTCTTTTGAACTGCAAGGGCAGCCATATGCAAGTACACATACATACATTCAGACATACATGTAAACACTTTAATCATAACACTCAGGAGGCAGAGGCAGGTGGATCTCTGTGAGTTCGAGGCCAGCCTGGTCTAGAGAGCAAGTTGCAGTACAGTCAAGGTTACACAGAGAAACCTTGTCTTGAAAAACCAAAACAAGCCTGACGGTGGTGGTACACCCCTTTAATCCCAGCACTCGGGAGGCAGAGGCAGGCAGATCTCTGTGAGTTCGAAGCTAGCCTGGTCTACAAGAGCTAGTTCCAGGACAGGCTCCAAAGCTACAGAGAAACCCTATCTCGAAAAAAAACAAAAAAAAAAAAAAAGAAAAAGAAAAACCAAAACAAAAAGATTTATTTTTATCATTTTAAGTTATGTCTCTGTGTGTGTTTGTATGGGTATGGGCATGTGAGTTCATGTCCCATTGGAGGCCAGAGGTACAGGTCCTTATGGAACTGGAGTTGTGAGGAATCTGATGTAGGTGCTGGAAACTGAATGAGGGTCCTCCACAAGGAAGGTTCATGTTCCTAACTGCAGAACCATCTCTACACTCGTGTGTGTGTGTGTGTGTGCCTCATGACCTCTGGCTTGCTATGTAGCCAAAGATGAAAGGTGACTGTTAATTTCTAATCCTCTGCCTCCACCACCAAAGCACAGGGTTGCAGTGTCACCACACCCAGCTTTCTGCAGTGCTTGTCCAGGGCTTTGTACACATGAGGCAAGCACTCTAGCAGCTGAACCCCAGCCCCAGCCGGATCATATTTTTAGAGTCAATGGTTGTGGCTGAGTGGCTGAGTTACTGCCGGTCCTCAGTATCTATTCTTTCTTGGAAAGTGAAAAGTTTTTACTGGCGCATAGTGATCCTGATAAGGACTACATTTCCCAGCCTCTCTTGGTCTTTGAGAAGTAGAAGTGGCAATTGTTCAAACTGCAGATGCTTCTTGTCTTAGTCAGGTCTACAGATGTCTAAGCAGGGTACTCAGGTGTTCAGAGTAGGGGTCAGAGCTAGGTGGAGCTGCAGTGGAGGTCAGGTATGAGATCAGAGGACCGGCAGGATGTTTGGGAGGACTGGCCTGACGGCAGAGGGAAGCCATGGGGAAGTTCAGGAAAGCCTTGAAGATGAGCATCAAGAACACAGACAAGGGAGACGGGCTCAATGGGTAAACTGTGTGCTGCTCTTGCAAAGGACCCGAGTTGGGTTCCAAGCACCCATAGTGAGTGGCTCAGGAGATTTCATGCCCTCTTCTGGTCTCTGTGGGCACCTGCACTCGTGTGCACATACTCACACATAAGTACATACAGTCACAAATAAAATAAATCCTAACAACAAAGCCCAGACATGTCTATACCCCTAGCATGTGGGCGGGAGACAGAGACAGCAGATCCCCAGTGCTCACTGGCCACTCAATTAGTGAACTTGGGATTCAGTGAGAGATCCTGCCTCAAAAAACTCAAGATGGGAAACAATGGAAAACCCTTGATGTCAACCTACAGCAGGCCTTCAGTTCAGCCCCTTACTGAAAAAAATAAAAAAGTAAAAAGATAGGCTGGAGAGATGGCTCAGAGGTTAAGAGCATTGCCTGTTCTTCCTAAGGTCCTGAGTTCAATTTCCAGCAACCACATGGTGGCTCACAACCATCTGGGGTCTGGTGCCCTCTTCTGGCCTGCAGGCATACACACAGACAGAATATTGTATACATAATAAATAAATAAATGTAAATAAAAAAGTAAAAGGATTATAGATAGAGAAAAGAGACAACTCCTATGGTTGACCTTTGACCCCCAAACAGCAGTGTGGCACTGCACATGCACAAAGAAATAAATGTCACACCTTGAATCCCAGCACTCACGAGGCAGAGGCAGGAGGATTTCTTTGAGTTATAGGCCAGCCTGATCTGCAGAACAGGCTTCAGGCCAGCCAGGGTTACAGAGTGAGACCTTGTCTCAGAAAGGAGAGAGAGAGAGAAAGAGAGAACGTAGATGGTGGTACAGAAATAGTAGCTGCGGGCTGGCGTGTAGTGGAGCAGGTACCATATGGGCATGTCCAGCATGAGTGTAGCCCTGGGGTCCGTCCCCGCACCCTCAAAGATAACTCCTCAGAGACAGGCTGCTCCGGACCCCAGGACTGTGGCAAAACTACCAAACAGTTAAAAACACACAGCTCAGTTCCATTTTCCCCAAATTCACAGGGCCGGAAAATACAACGATGCAAAGATACTGGGTTTTTTTGCTTTCGTTTTTTAAAAAGGACAGCAAACAAACAAACAAACAAAAATCCAAAAACAAAACAACAACAATAAAAAAAAAAAACCAGGACTTTCATCTCTGGCAACAGCATAGAACACCCCTTGCTACAAGCACTGGTTGGGAATGGTAGCGGGAAAATATAACAAACACCCTTTTAAATGCATGGCTGAGCTTGCTAGAAAGGACGGGTGCTCCCTAGGGACCTCAACAAAGAAGCCGAAAACCAGGCAGGAATGCAGAGCCAGTGTAGCTGCAGCGGGGGGAAGGGCCTAGGCCAGTAGTTGGCCAGGCTGGCTGGGGGACTAGAGTTTATAGCCCCTGTGGGGACAAGAAAGGTGGCAAAGGAGGCCCACTCAGAGCCAGATCTGCAGAGCTATACTGTCAGAGAGAAAGCAAAGGAAAGCCGTAGGTTGGGGGGTGGGGTGGGCGCTGCCAGGACCTAGAGAAACAGAGCTGCTCTGCAGATTTGTAAAGTCTCGGCCTCAAGGGGTTTGGATTTTAAATTTAGACTCTACTCATAGGGCCCTGGAGATACCCAAAGCAAGAATTTAACACACAAAAGGGTCCTTAGACACTGGGCAGAAGCAAGACTAAGGCCTTAGTCTCAGTCAGGGTTCCCAGAGATCTGGCAGGCGAGCTCACAAGGGGAAACTGCAAAAGGAAGGTGGCCATAACTGAGAGCCAGCACCAAGACTTGGTGCTTCAGGCTCATCAGATGGTAAAAGGACTGTACTCCCTGGGGGCATGCTGGTTTGCTCTCTTTGTCTCCAGCATCATCCTTTAGTCATGCTGGTTTGCTCTCTCTGTGTCTCCAGCATCTTCCCTGGGGCATGCTAGTTTCCTCTCTGTGTCTCCAGCATCCTCCCTGGGGCATGCTGGTTTGTTCTCTGTGTCTCCAGCATCCTCCATGACACCACATAAACATCTGTGGTGCTGGACAAATGTGAAGGAGCAAGCCTGTGGTCCCACGGATCCAGCTCTCAAAATTTTTTGGATTCTAAATCATTGAATGGTTGATTTGATTTTGCATTTAGATAGCCTCAACCTCCCTCCTCCCAGCCCCTGCTATAGGAGTGAGACTGGGGTGGTCAGAGAGGAAGACTGAAGGTTCTTTGGGCTAAAATGGACTCTAATTAGCTCTCCCAAGCCCTCAACCTAGGATGGGGGAGAAGGGACAAGCTCACAAAAAGATAAGCAAGCCTTACCACGACGGGGGCAGGGAGGGGGATCAGGGTATGATGTGGCTCAATGGGTCAGTGTTACAGTGACCGCTTTACATGTTTGTAGTCTGGGATCAATCTTCAGCAGAGGAAAAAAAGAAAAAAGAAAAAGAAAACACAAACACAAACAAAAACCCGAAAAACAGTCCTCAGAAAATAAAATTAAGACAGTACACACTGCTCCTAACCATTTCCAGTTTCTCTTGACCAGAGCTGATCAGAAGGGAGGCCACAGGGTTGCCCAGAGGCTGCCCTCCTCTTCTGGTTCCTAGACCCCCAATGGCAGGTGGCCATGCCCAGCTCTGAGGTGTCTCTCTCTGCTTCAGGCTCAGCACTCTCATTAGGATCTCCTCTCTGTCACTTAGGAATCAGCTGCCCTCCCACAGGGACACAGGCCTCCACTCGGCCTCAGTTTCTTCATCCACACACAGGCACACTCGTGTCCCCAGAGGAATGGAATAGTTTCTCTGTCATTACCCCATTCTTGCATGGCAGATTACTGGAGTGAGTACCTATTTCTCTTCCCTCCGCTAAATTGTGAGTGTCATGAGGGTGGGCCCATTGTCCCCTCCCTTCCCAGGGACAGCAAGAGCAGGCCAAGAACTTCATCATGAACGAATGAACAAAGGAATGAGCGAATGAATGAATGAATGATTTTTAATTCATGACGCTCGTACTGGCTTCCTTTGCTTCTCCTTCTGGCCTCTGCCGTTCACACAGCTCGTGTGTGCAGAAGGTGCCAGGCTAGGGAGCTGTCCCATCCCCATTTGAGGTCTCTTGAAAGCAGAGCCTGAACTGAGGACCTGGGGCTGAAGTGTGTGGAGAGAGATGGAGGCGGGCATTTCTGAGGTGGCTGCTGAGGGCGTGGAGGAGTCTGAGAGCAAGCAGGTGGAATGCCCCAATGGTCAGTCTCCTGGGGATGGTGGAGGGAGCACCCATCCTGTCCTCCCTTGTGGTGGCCTGCTCCTGAGTCTCTGCTTCCCTTCATTCTGGAGCCGAGCCGTACTGGCAGCTTCAGAGGCCCCAGGGAAGTCCTGCGCTGAGTGGTACTGTTGCCCTCATTGGAGCTAACCTGCCTCCTCATTGCTGCTGGCTTCACAGGGGCCCAGTGGGACAGCTGAAAGCAGAGGTGTCTACCACACTTTCTGAGATCCATAAACACCAAAGACAACTTATAACTGCTGCAAATAGGTAAAACCCAGGAGCCAAACCAAAGGCCATGGCGCAGACTGTGAAAGAAGAGCTATAGCTTACAGGAAGCCTTTGCTCGTTCATCCACTCCCTCATCTACCAGCCCACCCCAAAGAAGACAGCAGGATGAAACAGGGGTGAGGGTTCACGCCTATGATCCCAGCTCTCTGGAGAATGTGCCAGTAGGAATGCCACAAGTCCACAAACACCTTGCACTCCATAGTGAGTTCCAGGACAGTCTAGGCTGCCATGTGAGGACACGTCTCAAAAAACTAAAATAAAGCCAGGCAGTGGTGGCACACACCTTTAATCCTAGCACTCAGGAGACAGGTGGACTACACAGTTCAAGGTCAGTTTGGTCTATAGAGCAAGCTCCAGGACAGCCAGGGCTATGCAGAGAGACCCTGTTTCAACAACCCCCCACCAAATACATTAAATAAAATGGATGAGAATATCATTTTATCTATAAGAGGACCCTTCCAAGCTATATTTCCCCTAAACCATGTGTTGGTAAGTGTCTGGGAGCAAGGTGTCAAGGGTCACAGGGTCAGATGACAACATTCACCAAAGGTTCCAAAAGGGGTTTGGTCCCTGCTGGGTCAGGGAAGACTTGGAATGATGCTCATCCAGAGTCCCATGCTGGCAGGTCTCTGCCCTTCAGGGTGTAGTGCTGGAGGGCAGGGAGGGAGCTGTGGTGGGAGGAGCTTCCTGGAGGAAGTGCAAGGAGTACTCACTCTGCCAGGCCCCAGATGTGAGCTTCTGGCACAGACCAGACCTGGCTGAACCTCCTCGCTGACTTGCTTGGCAAAGCCTGCTGGCAAAGCCAGGTTTACTCTGGGCCATTTGCATCTCATTTGCATCAATCTGCATATGTGGCGGCACAGCCTGGTCTCTTATGCATTTAAATTGCGAGTTATTTGTCTCTCTTTGAAAGCTCTCATTTTCCCCCCTGGGGGAGTTGGCCCCATTTCCCCAGGTCCCCCTTTTAACATAAAAATCTGTTGAGGTCATTCAGCATAAGGTAAAGCCACCAAACTGGGGTGCAAAGATGGGCCTTTGCTCTTTGGGTTTCCAGAACCACTCTTTAAAAAGAAAAACAACAACAAAACAACAGCCAAGTCCCCATGGCCCAACTGGGCACATGTCCCTTGTGTTACAGATGTGGAGACTGAGGGAAAGAGTCAATGAGATGTCCAGTCTCACCACGCTGGAAGCAGGACCCTGGTCAGGGCTCCTAATTTCTGATCCCAGACTGGAAGGGCCCTGAGAGATCATCTCTTTCTGCAGGCAGAGGTGTCTGGGACAGGGACAGGATCTCGCTGGAGGTCACACAGCTAGTCTAGGTAGCTGTAGTGGTTCCCACAGTACCATTCAAAGACAGTGAACCTCTCTACAAGGAGCAACTTTTGACTGTTTGTGTGTGATCTACTCCAGATGGGAACTCCCCCTGTAGACACCAAGCATTTTGATGCTCTTCTGATTTAGGTTGTTTGAAGGCCACTGAATGAGTACCGGTCGCAGCCATGAACTGGGCAAGAGTCCTTGATAACTCTGTTAGCTGGTGGCTTTTCCTGTCCTGGGGGCACAGCCTAGGAGGGGCAAGTCCCTGCCTGAGCTTAGCAGATGAGTCTCCAGAGTGACCCCTGGAACTCTCTGATACAATGGCAGCTTGTGTGCCCCACCGTGTCACCAGAACAGGATGGAGACTTCCTCAAAGGCAGCATGGGTCACATTACTGGGTGGTTAGCTTGATGGGATTGAGGATCACCATGGAAACAAGGGGTTAACTGGGGTGGGAAGACTCATTCTAAATGTGGGCAGCAGCATCCCACAGCCTGGGCTCCTAGACTGAATAAAAGGGAGAAAGTGAGCTAAGCACCAACATTCATTTCCCTCTGGCTCCTGAGTGTGGATGCCATGTGACCAGCTGCCTCACCCTCCTGCCTCCGTGGTGGACTGGATACTGTAGGCAGAAGAAAACCTTAGGTGGCCTCTAGCCAGGTGTTTGGTGCCAGAAATAAGAAGATCACCACAGGAGAGCGTGTGTGTGTGCATGCGTGAGTGTGTGCATGTGGGTGCGTGGGTGTGTGCGTGTGCATGCATGAGCTGCCCATTGTAAACACCACGTTTACTAAGCTTCTTGCCCTGGGTAGGCACCAGCTGGGCTGCACTTGGCTTGTCCTGCCTTCCTGTCAGGGTTGTTTTCTCTTGCTGAGATTTAGATAAAAAGTGTTCCCCCAAAAGACTCCTATGTGGGAGGCATGGTTCCCAACTGGTGGCACTATTTTGAGAGGTTCTGGAAAGTTTTGGAGGTGGGGCCTAGCTGAAGGATGTTGGCCAATGAGAACATGTTCATGGGGACTGCCTCTTATGGAACCATGTCTGTCTGTCATCTGTCTCTGTTTCCTACCCAGTAGGAGATAAGTAGCCTCTTGCCAAAATTAATTTTTCCACTGCTGACAAGAAGCAGCCTAAGGTAAGACAGCACTCATTTTGAAGCACAGTGTGGTACCCAGTCCATCATGGAGAAGATGTGTGAGGCAGCATCACATAATGTCCACCGTCAGGAGGGAGAGACGGATGCCAGTGCTCCGCTCGCTTTCCCCCTTTTCCTTGTTTTTCAGTCTAGGACATCGGACCACGGGATGGGGCAGCCCATGTTTAGGACGGCCTGGAAATGCCCTGACACACGCCCAGGAGTGTGTCTCTTAGGAGGGCCTAAATCCAGTCAAACTGACAGTGCAAAATGACTGTCAGTGTGGAGTTCACAGCTCTGCCACACATCCTACCACTGTGACATTTGTTGCACCAAGAGATGGAAGCAACCTGAACCCTCTGAGTCTTCAAGCTAGAATACTTCATGCCTCCCTCAAGGTTGCTGTGGGATAATGCTCCTGTACAATGCAAAGATTTGTCACTGGTATTGGTTTAATAAAATGCTGATTGACCAGTAACCAGGCAGGAAGTACAGGCTGGTGACCAATCTAGGAGAATTTAGGGAAGAGGAAAGGCAGAGACCCAGTCACAAACCAGATGCAAAGTGTAACATGAGGGCCAGGCTGCTTGGGGTTTCTGTCCTGCCCAGGTCCCACAGCCAGTAAGCCCCAAAGAAAATCACACAGAGGTCTCCAGAAGATTATAAACTGATTGGCCCATTAGCTCAGGCTTCTTATTAGCCCTTTTAGCTTATATTAACCCATTATCCTTATCTATGTTAGCTCCATGGCTCAGTACCTTTTTCAGCGGGGCAGGTCACATCCTGCTTCTTCGGTGGTCTAGGAAGGACTGGGAAAGAACTTCCTTCTTCCCAGAATACTCCTGTTCTCATTGCCCCACCTCTACTTCCTGTCTGGTTTTCCCGCCTATATTTCCTGCCTGGCTATTGGCCAATCAGCGTTTATTTAAATCATGATTGACAGAATACAGACAGTTCTCCCGCACCACTTGTTTTTTGTTTTTTTTTTTAAGATTTATTTATTATTTATTTATTATGTATACAGTGTTCTGTCTTTCTGTATGCCTGCAGGTCCAAAGACGGTACCAGATCTCATTATAGATGGTTGTGAGCCACCATGTGGTTGCTGGGAATTGAACTCAGGACCGTAGGAAGAGCAGTCAGTGCTCTTAACCTCTGAGCCATCTCTCCAGCCCCCACCACTTGTTTTTTTTTAAAAAAAAAAAAGAGGAGGAAGTGGTGTCTGTATTCTGTCAATCATGTTTTAAATAAATGCTGATTGACCAGGCAGGAAGTATAGGTAGGTCAACCAGACAGGAAAGAGAGGTTGGGCTATGAGACCAGGAGAATCCTGGGAAGGAGAAAGCCAATTCCTCCCCCACTCCTGCCCAGACCACCGAAGAAGCAGCATGTGACCTGCCCCACTGAAGAAGGTACCGAGCCATGTGGCTAACATAGATAAGAATAATGGGTTAATATAACTTATAAGAACTAATACTTAGCCGGGGCAGTGGTGACACACGCCTTTAATCCCAGCACTCAGGAGGCAGAGGCAGGCGGATCTCTGTGAGTTCGAGACCAGTCTGGTCTACAAGAGCTAGTTCCAGGACAGGCTCCAAAGCTACAGAGAAACCCTGTCTCAAAAAACCAAAAAAAAAAAAAAAAAAAAAAAAAAAAACAACTAATACTTAGCCTGAGCTAATGCTAATGGGCCCATCAGTTTATAATCTTCTGGAGACCTCTGTGTGATTTTCTTTGGGGCTTGTCAGCTGTGGGAACTGGAACCAGGCAGGAACCCCAGCAAGCCAGCCCCTCATGTTACAGCAAAGCAAGCAAGATGAGAATGCCTCACTGAGAAAAGGTACCAAGCTAGATGGCTAAACATAGATAAGAATTATGGGTTAATTTAAGTTGTAAGAGCTAGTTAATAATAAGCCTGAGTAATGGGCCAAACAGTTTATAATTAATATAAGCCTCTATGTGTTTCTTTGGGACCAGGTGGGACAGAAACTTTTGTCTACAGTACATCAGACATTTCATCACAGTGAGAATTCTGATGACCACCACAGGGAGCCAGCAAGGCTCAGGGAGGTGAGGGCCACATTGGAGGTGTCCAAGTTGAGGTTCAGCCTCTTGACTGACTGCTTCTGATCCAAACAATATCACTGCATTTTCTCCTAAGCTCTATCATTTCACTTGCAAGTAGGAATTGCGGCAGGTACAGCCCTGCTTCAGCAGCAAGACTTGCTGCTAGATAAATGGTGCATGCGTGTGCATGGAACAGTAGTAAGTTCAAGGCTGGCGGCGGCGGTGGTGGTCATGGCTCAAGCCTTCCATCCCAGCACTCAGGACACAGAGGCAGGTGGATCTCTGTTGGGGAATATTATTTTCAGGTGTGTGACTTTTGTTTATGCTACATTTGTTTAACTCTGTGAAGCTGTGTTACTGTGCCTGTCTAAAACTGATGGTCTAATATGGGTCTGAACGGCCAATAGTGAGGCAGGAGCACGGATAGGCGGGGCTGGCAGGCAGAGAGAATGGATAGAAGGGGAAGTCTGAGAGGAGAACTGGGAGCAAGAGAACAAGGAAAGTCGAACGGGGGTGGCGGAGGCTTTAATCCCAGCACTCGGGAGGCAGAGGCAGGCAGAGCTCTGTGAGTCGAGGTCAGCCTGGTCTACAGAGTTCCAGGACATCAAGAGATACACAGAGAAACCCTATCCCAAAAAACAAAACAAAACAAAAAAACAGAGAGAGAAGAACAAGAAGAAGAAGAAGGAGAAGGAGGAGAGGGGAGGACACCAGGGGCTACCCAATCAGTCACAGAGTACGAAGGAAAGAAAGGTATACAGAAATAGAGATAAAAGCCCAAAAGCAAAAGGTAGTTGGGATACTTTAAGATAAGAAAATAAGAAAAGTTGGCAAGAAAAAAGCCACGCTAAGCTGGGCATTCATAACTAAGAATAAGCCTCCATATGTGATTTACTTGGGAGCTGGGTGGTGGGCCCCCCAAAAGGTCAAAAGAGTAAAACATCACACAACAGATCTCTGTGAGTTCAAGGCCAACCTGTTCTACAGAGCGAGTTCCAGGACAGCCAGAGCTACACAGAGAAACCCTGCCTCAAAAAACAAAACAAAACAAAAAAAAAGAATTCAAGGTCATACTTGACTATCTAGAAAGTTCCTGGCCACACTGGGCTACATGAGACCCTGTCTCAAACAAGCAAACAGAAATCAGAAAATTGAGCCAGTGATGGCTCAGTAGATAGATATATTTGCCACCACGCTGCTGTGACTCCAGCCCCAGGGGATCCAACTTCCTCTTCTGGCCTAATCAGGTACTCTTATGTAAGTGCACACACACACACACACACACACACACACACACACAATTGAACGTAATGAAACAATAAAATTTTTAAAAAGACAATTACAATGCAAAACAGTAAAGGACGGTCAGGAGTACCCTAATTTCCCAGTGTTGCTGGGAAAAAATGTCACAGTCTGAGTGCCTATCAGCTGCACAGGAACCCCGGGGACTGCAGCCCAGGCATTGGTAGATTGGTTCCTTCAGAGGCTGGGGGCCGACTGCTCTACCCTGTCTCCTAGCTTCTTATGGCAGCTGCTGGTGTCGCCAATTTACACCTCTAGCTCCATCTTTTCCTGCTGTCCTTCCTGTCCCCATCCTCTTCCTAGGAGGGCACTCATTGTACTGAGTGTCTACCTCACCCCAGAACAGAATGACCTGTCCGGTTCCAAAGTGGTGGGGGAAGGGTAGGGACTTCAGCTTACCTTTAGGGAGAATGTAGTTCAAGTACAGCAAAGTAGGGAGGGCATGTGGAAACTTTTTTAAATAATTGAAATAAAACCCTAGAGTGGGCAGTGGTGTCGCACACCTTTAATCCCAGCACTTGGGAGGCAGAGGCAAGCAGCTCTGAGTTCGAGGCCAGCCTGGTCTACAGAGCGAGTGCCAAGACAACCAGAGCGGTTTCATGGAGAAACCCTGTCTCAAAAAACAAAAACAAAACAACCCAACCTCCCTCTGCCCCGCCTTGCAAAAAAAAAAAAAAACAGGAAAGAAGAAAGAAAGTTTGGCGTGGGACTGGAGAGATGGCTCAATGGTTAAGAGCACGGACTGCTCTTCCAAAGGACCCGGGTTCAATTCCCAGCACCCACATGGCAGCTCACAACTGTCTGAAGATCCAATTGCAGGGGATCTGACACCTTCACACCAAGGCACATAAAATAAAAAGTTAAATAAACCATAAAAAAAAGTTGAGCGTGACAGAATACACCTTAGGTAGTGGAGGCAGAAAGATTATGAGTTTGCAAGGTCATCCTCAGCTACCGGTGAGTTTGAGGCCAGCCAGGGCTCCATGCGTTTCTGTCTGAAACAACAGAAAGTATATTAGATTCAATTCAGAAAAGATCCCTGTGGGAGGTAGGATCGCTGAGCAGAGTGCTGGCTGCTATGACAGCCTGAATCGAATTACCAGAGCGCCATGTCCCCTGACCTCTACATGTGTGCTGTGGGCTGTGGCATGCATATGCACATACCTGTGTGTGTTCGCTTTGGAGCTCTCTCTCTCTGTCTGCACAAACATACATACAATTGACAAAGTAAATGTTTCTTTTTAAAGAGAGGTTAGTGAGTTTAAGGCAGTTCCAATTATCTACAATGAAGTTCATAGAACAAAAGGGAAATGGAGAAAAGAAACAAAGGCTCAATGACCCATGGGACAAGATGTCCCCAGACCTGCAATCAGGGCTTCGGAGGCAGAAAGAAAGAGAACCAGGAAGAAAAAAAGTGTTTTAAGGAATATTGGCAGAAAATATTATAAGTTTAACTGAAAAAAAAAGCTTTCAGTGAGGAAGTTCAGTGAACCCCAAAAGATGAGTTCAAAGAAAATCCCAGTACACACTGGTACACAGTGATCAGATGCCAAGAAGAAAAGAGAGTGAATGTGTTTGGGTTTATGTAGGGTAGAACTCAGATGCAGAGCCTGGCCTAGGACACAGAGGTTCTGAGTTCAATTCTCTCCTTTTCAAAATCTTTTTTTGGGGAGGGGGGGTTGAGACAAGGTCTCTCTACGTAGCCCTGGCTGTCCTGTTAAAAACATGTTTTAAGGGCTTGAAAGCTGTCTCAGTGCTTAAGACCAAGGGCTGCCTCTCATCAAAAAATATTTAAGCCAGGTGGTGGTGGCACAAGCCTTTAATCCCAGAATTTGGGAGGGAGAAGCAGGCAGATCTCTGTGAGTTTGAGACCAGCTTGGTCTACAGAGTGAGGTCCAGGACAGCCAGGACTACACAGAGAAGCCCTGTCTCGAAAAAAGAAAAAGAAGAGAAGGAAAGAAAGGCTGAAAGGGAGAAAAGGAGAAAAGAAGGAAGAAAAAAAGAAAGGAAGAAAGAAGGGAGGAGAAACAAAGGAAAAACTGCAAGGTCACTGGGAACAAATTTAAAAGATAATCAGGGGTGGATGTGGTGATACAGACCTTTAATCCCAGGCAGAGTCAGTTGGCTCTGTATGAATTCAAGACTAGCTTGGTGTACAAAATGAATTCTGGTGTTCAGGCCGGTCAGGGCTACACAGTGAAACCCTGTGTATACATATAATCAAGGATGGGAAAAATAGACTGCAGGCTTCACATGAAAGCAGCGAGAGCCAGAAGACAGTGGACGGGCACCTCCAGGCACTGGAGGAAAGCTGCTGCCAATTTGGCGTGTTCACGAAAATATCTTTCAGATTGGGCAAATAAGAGCCATAGAAATGGCTGCGCAGATTAGGTCTGATAACTTGAGTTTAATCCCTGGTGGAAGGAGAGACTGAACTCCCAACTCCACACAAGCACCGGGGCACATGTGCACCACTGTTCAGATGGAAGCCCTTCCCCAAACCCTGGAGCTGCCTCAGTGCAGACTCCACCCCCCAGAAAACCCACCAAACGATGACCCCTCCCCAGAGATGCTCAAGACCACTCCCAAAGGGTATTTAAACTGCCCCCTCGTCCAGAGAACAAACTGTGTTTTTCCAGTCTTCCTTTCCCATTTCCTCGGGGCGGGGGGCAGGGGGCTGGAAAAGCATCAAGAAGTGTTTGCATCCATTAAACTTGGGCTTTTTCTAATTCGCTTTGATTTTGGTTTGATTTGGATTATTGTGTCGACAGAGAGGCTTATCCGAGTGCAGGAACTTTTCAACCACCACATACAATAGCAGCAGTAGTAATTATTAGTGGTAAGGAAACAAAGTATTCAAATCTTTGAGGCCAAAGTGACAATGCAGTTTGAGACATATAAAAACACAAAGTGGGGGCTGGAGAGACAGCTCAGTGGTTAGGTGGTATGGGAGAATTGTCTGTATTCTGTCAATCATGATTTAAATAAACGCTGATTGGCCATTAGCCAGGATGTATAGGTGGGACAACCAGACAGGAAGTAGAGGTGGAGCAAGGAGAATAGGAGAATTCTGGGAAGCAGGAAGCTCTCTCAGGACTCCTGTCCAGACCGCCAAAGAAGCAGGATGTGACCTGCCCCACTGAAAAAGGTACTGAGCCATGTGGCTAACATAGATAAGAATAATGGGTTAATATAAGCTACAAGAGTTAATAAGAAGCCTGAGCTAATGGGCCAATCAGTTTATCATTAATATAAAATCTCTGTGTGATTTTTCTTTGGGACTTGCCAGCTGTGGGAACCAGGCAGGACAGAAACCCCAACAAGCAGGCCCTCATGTTACAGTTAGAAGCATTGACTGCTCTTCTAGAGGTTCTGAGTTCAATTCCCAGCACCCACGTGGTAGCTCAAACCTGTCTGTAACTCCAGTTCCAGGAGATCAAACGCCCTCTTCTTACATCTGAGAGCATCAGGCACCCAGTGCACAGACATACCCGCAGACCCATAACACATAAAATAAAATAAATAAACCAAAAATTGCTTGCTTGCTTGTTTGCTTGCTTTCTTCCTTTCTTCCTTCCTTCCTTTTGAAGGAAAAGAAACATAATAGAGCTGTTACTATAGCTGGAAACAGTGGTCCCTCCGCCGGCCTGTGGTGACACTGGGAGGTAGCAGAAATTTTAGAGGGTAGGGCACATTGTAAGATCACTGGGGTTGTGCTCTTGAAGTGAACCCTGGGGCCTCAGCTTCTCCATTCTCTCTTTTCTCTCTCTTCCCTGGGAAGCCAAACCCCTTGCTGTTGTGCGCTGGTCCAGGGCAGCATGACTAAATACCTTTTTCTCTTTTCTTGCCTCAGTTATTTTGTTACAGTCATAAGGAATTAACACAGCAAGATATAAAGAGGCATAGGTAATAAAACAACTATGGGAGCCGGGCGGTGGTGGCGCATGTCTTTAATCCCAGAACTCAGGAGGCAGAGGCAGGTGGATCCCTTTGAGTTTGAGGCCAGCCTGGTCTATAGAGCAAGTGCCAGGACAGCCAGGACTGTTACACAGAGAAACCCTGTCTTCGAAAAAATAACCAAAATAATAATAGAAATAACAACAATAATAATAATAAACCCAGCAATGGGAGCAGAATGACATTTAAAAAGACAGATTAAGTGGGGCATGAAGGCACACCCTACTTAGAGCAGCTGGAGGAGGCAGAGTAGAAGGATCTTACATTCATAGCCTGCTTGAGGTGTAGAGTAAAATTCTGTCTCAAAAAGAATAGGTCTTGGGTCCGGGTGGTGGTGTTACACAACTTTAACCTCAGCACATGGGAGACAGAGACAGGCGATCTCTGTGAGTTTGAAGCCAGCCTGGTCTACCCAGCCAGTTCCAGGACAGCTAGGACTTTTACACAGAGAAACCCTGTCTCAAAAAAACAAAAAAGAAAAAAAAAATAGGTCTTGGGATATCCCTCAATGGTAGATGCTTGCTTAGCGCTCATTAGGACCTGGGTTCAACCTCAAGTGTGTGTGACAGGGGGAGAGCTGGGAACAGTGAGAGTCAATAACAAGGTGGTGGGATTAGACCACCCCATAATAGCAAATATACTACACTACACATAAATGGACTAGTCACTCCATTTAAAAGCAGAATCGTCAGAATGGAGTCAGAGGGAGCCATATCAGAGCTTTTGGTCTGTAACTGGGAGAGTTAAACAAGATTGAATCCAAGCCCCAGCACAAATCCTGGTCCACTTGGGTGTATTTTAAAGAAGCAACTCTAGCTGGGTGGTGGTGGCGCACGCCTTTAATCCCAGCACTTGGGAGGCAGTGACAGGCTGATCTCTGTGAGTTCGAGGCCAGCCTGGTCTACAGAGTGAGTTCCAGGACAGGCTCCAAAGCTACAGAGAAACCCTGTCTCAAAAACCAAAAAATAAAATATATATAAAAAAAGAAGCCGGGATGGAGGGGGGAGGGCCTTAGACTTCCCACAAGGCAGGGCACCATGCCCTCTTTTAAGGAAGCAGTGGGAGGGAGGAGGGGGGAGTGGGAGGGGACTGGGAGAAGGGGAGGAAATGTAAATTTTTTTGAATGGAAAAAAATAAAAGAATATGGGAAAAAAAGAGAAGCAACTCTAAACTTACTCTGAGATGAGTATTATTATCCTTGATGCCTGTTGAACGCAATGTCCAGCTCCGAACTTAGTGCTCAACCTACCATCTTTGTTAGCATCAACAGCCGCCTGTGCCCAGCAGCTGTGTGGAGGCCAGACGTCCTCTTTTCAGAAGCAGGAAATGACCTGTTCCAAATCAGGGAGCAAGGCATGTCCAGTACACATACAGATGGGCTTTGCGAAGCCATGGTGGCTGCTGAGGCTACCTGTGGCCGGTGTGACATCTGTTGCTGTGATTCTGCTACCCACGGGTAAGCTGCTGCCTGGACTCTAGTTTCCTTTTCCAAGGCTCCAAGTTGCCAGTCACACCTCTTCCCCTGGGGTCACTCAGGCTCTTGGGCCTAGAAGCTCAGTCCTTTCTCATCTTAGGAGTTCAGCTGCCTAGATCAAGGCAGAGTGCTTAGACTTTGGTTGGCAGGTTATGGGTAGGGAGGCAGTGTTCTCTGAGGGCTAGGCAGAAAAGGGCTTGTATTTAGTTCTCTGTTGCCCCTGAGCAGGCCAAGATACAAAATTACCACTTGAGCTTCGAGCAAGAAAGGGAGCCGTAGAACCCACCTCCTTCTCCCATGTGACACATTTTCATCTTTGGAGCAGGGATTGCTGCCCCGCCCTGGTACCGCATCAGTAAGCTTCCCAGTCCAGCCCTTCCAGTGATGAACTCAAATGTGAATGGTGGAGTTGAAGGGGCTCCATTTCAGCAGCCCAAACTGAGACGCCCTGGATCTCACCATTTCAGTTCGGGGATCTAACACCATTGTGTGCTTACTGACAATTCAAATATTCTTTTGTAAAAATCTTTCATTTCTAAGTCCTTCCCCACCCATTTTTCTCTTGGATTGTAAGCCATTTTTTTCTTTTTCCTTTTTCTATGAATTATTTATTTTATTTCAAGTGCATTGGTGTTTTGACTGCATGTATGTCTGTGGGAGGGTGTCAGGTTCCTTGGAACAGTAGTTACAGACAGTTGTGAGCTGCCATGTGGGTGCTGGGACTTGAACTCGGGTCCTCTGAAAGATCAGTCAGTGTGCTCTTAACCACTGAGCCATCTCTTCAGCCTGCCATTTTCTTTTCTTTTCTTTCCTTTGTGTGTGTGTGTAGGCCACAAGAGCTTAAGTGTCTTCCTCAGGAACTGTTCATCTTCTCTGGGGCAGGATCTCTCACTGGCAGACCTCACTGGTTAGGCTACCCTGGCTGTCTGTGAGGGCCCCAGGGATCTGCCTGTGTCTGCCTCTCTATCACTGTGATTCAAGCCTGTCTGCACTACCATATCTAACATGTTTACATGGGCCCTTGTCCTACTTTCCTTTCTATTCCTGTGGAAAACACTCTTCTCCCTAGTTTTATGTCAACTTGACACAGCTAGAGTCACCTGCAAGGAGGGAGCCTCATCTGAGAAAATGCCTCCAGGAGATCGACTCTAGCCCAGGAAGCCTGTGGGGCATTTTCGTAATTAGTCATGGATGGGGGAGGACCCAGACTATTGTAGGTGGTATCACCCCTGGACTGGTGCTCCTGGGGGCCAGAAGAAAGCAGGCTGAACAAGCCAGCAAGCAGCACCCCCCATGGCCTCCTCAGCAGCTCCTGCCTCTAGAATCCCACCTGGTTTGAATTCCTGCCTTGGTTTCCCTCACTGGACTGTGATTCCAGATAGGTTACCTAGACAAGCCCTGTCCTCCCTACATTGCTTTTGGGCATGGTGTTTCCTCACAGTAATGGTAACCTAAGACACACACCATCCCCAAAGCACCTTGGGGAGGAAATGCTTTATTTCTTCTTACAGTTTATGGCTCATCATGAAGAGTAACAGAGACCACAAAGGCTGGACGTCTCTGCAGGCCCAGGCAGGTGCTGGAGGGCTGCTGGTCTTCAGTCTATGCTGGAATCCTGATGATGCTGGATTTCATATCAGCTGAAGCAACGAAACTGATGAGCTTGCCAGTGAGAGTGAACTCATGCAGGCACAAAGCAGTTTTTCCTCTTCCATGTCCTTTTATGTGGCTGCCACCAGAAAGTGTGGCCTAGATTCAGGGAGGGTCTTCCTGCTCTAAACAATTGGATTCAGAAAATCTCTCTCAAGGCTGAATAGATGGCTCATTGGTTAAGAGCACCGGTTGCTCTTTTCAGAGGACCTGAGTTCAATTCCCAGCACCCACATGGCAGCTCACAACTGTCTATATCTCCAGTTCCAGGGATCTGACACCTTCACACCAATGCACATAAAATAAAGTTGAATAAATTATTTTAAAAAGAAGAAAATCTCTTTCAGGAGTGCCCAGAGTTTGGGTGTAGTTAATTGCACATGCGGTAAAGCTGACAGCCAAGGTTAGCAATCACAGTGTTCAGCAGTGGGTTGTCAAGGATGCCATGCTGGTCAGAGTTGCCTTATCTGGTGGAGTTTTACTATCTTTTTTGTTGTTGTTGCATAATCTCAGTCACATTTTAAAAGAGTTTAATTTTTTTGTTTTTGTTTTTGTTTTTCAAAACAGGGTATCTTTGTAACTTTGGAGCCTGTCCTGGAATTAGCTCTGTAGACCAGGCTGGCCTCGATCTCACAGAGATCCACTTGCCTCTGCCTCCCGAGTGCTGGGATTAAAGGTATGGGCCACCACCGCCCGGCTGATTTTTAATTTTTTAAAAATTATGTGCAGGGGCTGGAGAGATGGCTCAGCAGTTAAGAACACTGACTGCTCTTCCAGAGGTCCTGAGTTCAATTCCCAGCAACCACATGGTGGCTCACAATCACCTATAATGAGATCTGGTGCCCTCTTCCAGCCTGCAGGCAGGATACTATATAAATAAATAAATAAGAAAAAAATTATGTGTATAAGTGTGTCAGTGGGTGGGTATATGCACATGAGTGCAGGTACCATTGGAGGCCAGAAGAGGGCGCTGCATCACCTGGAGCTGGAGTTAGAGTTTCGAGCCACCCAACGTGGATGCTGGAACTAAACTCAAGTCCTCCACAAGCAGCCAGTGCTCTTAACCACTGATCAATCTCTCAGACACATTTTAAAATCCATGACTGGGCCGGGTGGTGGTGGTGCACGCCTTTAATCCCAGCACTCAGGAGGCAGAGGCAGGCGGATCTCTGTGAGTTCAAGGCCAGCCTGGTCTACAGAGCTAGTTCCAGGACAGACTCCAAAGCTACAGAGAAACCCTGTCTCGAAAAACAAAAAACAAAAACAAAAAAACAAAAAAAGCCATGACTGGGATTCTTTAATCTCACTTTAAACCTACCCTGGGATTCTTTTCAGAGTGCAAGTTCTGTGGAGAAAAGCACAGCTGTTTTTTCTCCTCACCCCTGTACCATGTCTGCTCCAGCATGCAAGTTCTGGGCTGTGCACCAAGAACGTTTGTTGAGTAACTGACTGACTGTTTATATAACTCTCACTGTGTTGATTGGAAGATAAGGGGGAGGCCAGAGGTGGGTTGGACTTCAGGCTTGTTTTGTTTGAGACAGGGTCTCATTATGCAGCCCCAGCTGGCCTGGGACACACTATATAGACTAGTCTGGCCTTGAATTCACAGAGATCTGCCTGCCTCTGTCTCCTGAATGTTAGGATTAAAAGCATATGTCTCCATCCAGGGTTCTTGAGTCCAAGACTACAGGTAACATGAAGCAAAACCGTTGGCTGGCAACATGCAAGAAGACTCCATGCAGAATTCAGCTTAACTGTCTGTGCTTCCAGCCAGGAGCCTGGGAAGCAAGCAGGAGAGGGAACAGGCTATAAGAAGCCACGTGAAGTGCCATGCGACTAGGTGTAGGCCCCGGTGTTCTTGTCCCTTAACACCTCTCTCCTGGCCCCATGGGTGGGTCAGCTCCAAGCGGGAGATAACAAAAGCCTCCAAGGCCTCCTCTGGAGCATCCAGGGGCAGGATTGGATCCCTGTCTGTGGGAAAGCTGGGGAGGACAGGCACACTGGGACAAAGACTGAGGGCATAGAGTGACTCAGGAGGCTGGGGCCACAAGAGGGGAGAATGCTGCTGGCTCGGACCTGGGTATGGGGAGAGCCGAAGGACAGAGAGTTCCTTTGTTACCCTGCAAGGCAGAGAAGGGCAGGGGCTTGTTGGGGAGCCCAGGCTACTCTGAAGCTTATAATCCTCCTGCCTCAGTTATGGGAGTGCTGGGAGCAGGTGTGTGGTTTTGTTGAGACCACTGAAGATGTAGGTAGTTGTAAGAACAGATATTTCAGCACCTGGGAGGTAGGGGCAGGGCAATTCAAGTTCAAGGTCTCAAAACGCAAAAACAGAAGAATAAACAGAGAATAAACAGTACAGAGAGACTCAAAGTGAGCACCAGAGAGTGGGTGAAGACTACATGTCGACAGGCTTCAGGTCGCCTGCTCTACTCTCTGCCATTTGTGTGAGACATACTTTGTTCTGTGTAACTAATAGACACACACACACACACACACACACACACACACACACACACACACATATAATATATACATTTACTTGGGAGGAAGGAGCTTGAACCACAGTATGGGTATGGAGCAGAGGAGAAATCTGTAGGCTGGTTCTCTCCTTCCGCCTTGAGCTTTCCAGGAATCAAACTTGACCGCAAGCACCTTTATTGGCCGAGCCATGTTGCTGGCCTCAGTTCCTTGCAATTTTATGCTATTCATCCCAGTGAGGATCTAGAATGTTCCCAGCACTCTAAGGATCCTTCCTGCTCTTCTTTAAAATGGCAACACTTTCCCGATTTTCCATCACTCCCTGCCAGTCAGAGGGTCCCTTGGTGACCCTGACCCTGTTGCCACTCCAGTGCCAGGCTAGTACTTCGGGTGGCCAGGGCCACAGCATGTCTTCAAGGAGACAAGGGTGCTGAGAGGTGGCAGGGGCAGCTAGCATTAGGTGCCTCAGGCTCTCCACCCACAGGGACCTGTCTTCGGTCCATCCCTCTATCCTTTCCCTCCACAACCTTGTTTATCTCCTCAGCAGTGATGGGCGGGGCGCTGCCAGGGGCCCTCCTGGTCAGTGAGAAGTTGTGTGGCTCCTGTGGAGGCCCTGCGAGGCAGCCTCGGGGTCGCACTGGGTGAGTGGGGGAGGCTCATACCCGGCATCCATGAAGACGCAACGAGGCGACGTGCGAGGAGCAGTCAGCGAAGTGCCAGGCGCAGAGAGGCCCCGCGAGCGCCCGCGGCTCCATTTGGCAATGAATTATGTATGGCCTGCTGGCTGTGCGGGCTGGCGGGCTGCGGGCTGCTCTCTCCAGCAGGGGCGCGGCTCCCGGGGCTGCGGGCGCTCTTTGTCTCTCCTGAAGGGGCCCAGCCAAGCTTCCCTGGGGGTGGCTAGGCCCCCAGGTTGCCCATTTCTCAGGCCGGACAACCAAAGGCTCCCAGGGGCTCCGAGGCCATAGTGACAAAGTGCAGCGACGGCGGGTGCACCTCCCAGCCTTCTCTGTGTGCCCCAAGGTTGACAAAGACGATAGAACTCATCTAAAATTATGTGCCCTGGAGGTGCTGGGAAGGCATCCAAGGGGAAGTGAGTGATGGGTTAAATAGTCCTCAGGTGATGGGAGGCCAAAAGCTTCCAGGGAGGCCTCTGAGCAGGGCCCTGCAGGAATGGAAAGTGCTGTCTCTGGCCAGGTCAAAGGAGTGGGACTGGACAGGGCCTGTGGCAAAATCTCTCCAAGCCAGATTGTACAAGGTGACTAATGTTTTGGGTGGGGGAAGGGCAGCCCTCTCATCCTTCCTCCCTCCCCTCCTTTGTTCCCCACTTTCTAGAGGGTGAGGAAGTTGAGGATGTTTTTGCCTGTGTTGATCACAGAGCACAGGCAAGCACCAGGAGGCTGGGCCTGGGCTGAGCCTGCAGGAAGGCTGAATTGCTGAATGGCAGCACCCTCCATTCACCTTGAGCTAGGGTGGAGGGCTCCGGGCGGCCTGTGTCCAGAAAGCAGGCCCCAAAATCAGAACGCTCAGACAGGGATTGGGGGTTGGCTGAAGAAAAAAAAGTCATAGCCTCTCCTGACCCTCCTCCTGTCCTTCTGCCTCCCTGTTTGCCCCTCTGATAGCAGGGCCTCCTCAGGGCAGCCCAGACATTAGGGGCTAGCAGGAGTTGAGCCACAATCTGCAGACCTCTCCCAGCCAGGGCATGCCCATCGTTATGGCCTTGTTCAAGGACACTCTTGCCACCCTGGGCTTGGTCCCAGCTACACCCACCTACTGCTCAGCCTGAGCAGCTGTGGAGACCCCTCTTCCCAGAGCGTTTCTCCTCACCCTGAAGGAACCCATGTCAATTCAGGCCCCTCCAGGGAAACCTTGGATCTAGGGCCTGTCCTTGGTTCCCAGAGGTCCCTTATCCCTCACTTGATAACACCCAGCCCCTTGGATGGAACTGCCCTACTCGGTGGTCTCCTCCAGGCCATGGTCTCACGAGGAAGGAGTTTCACATCTTCTCATGTAGGTTGATGGAATATATTAGAGACAGCTAGAGGAGGAGGCAAGAAAGGACATGCTGTCTGTAAACACACACACATACTAACATATACACACACATACAGAAATACACACATACATATACAGACAAACACATACATACAACACACACAGACACATACTCACATACACACACATACAGACATACACACATACATACATATACAGACACACACATACATACAACACACAAAGACACATACTCACATACATATACATACATACACAGACACACACATACATACATACATACATACACACAGACAGACACACACTCACATACACACAAAGACAGACATACAACACACACACACACAGACTGATAGCAGACAGACACACACACACCTTGAAAGAGTGGGCTTGCTAGGCTCTTCTGGCCTGGGGTACCATTATATCCAACACACTGGCTCCTGTCGACATGTGGGGTGGGTAATCCCAGGTATTCTCCGTTATCCTTCATTACAAACTCAGCCCCAGGTCTGCAGGACAATTTTAATGTTCCTCTCATGGGTTAACTTGAGTTTCGTATATTTCTTTTATGTTTGCATGTGATTTTTTTTTGTTTTATTTTTGAAGCAAGCTAACCTAGGACTGACTTGTTTTTTGGGTTTGGTTTTGGTTTTGTTTGAGACAGGGCCTCGCTATGTAGCCCCGGCTGGCCTGGACATGCCTACCTCAGCCTCCCAAGTGCTGGGATGACAGGTGTGGCTACCATGCCGGGCTTGACTTTATTTCTTATTTACCATGTTGGGGATGAACACAAGATCTTGCGTGCTCTAGGCAAGTGCTCTGCCACTGGGAGAAACCCTAGTCCTTCCTAAGCTGGCCTCAAACGCCCAATTCTCTTGCCTGTGTGGTCGTGCGCAGTGAATCATTACTGGGCTTCTGACACCAGCATCTGGGGCTTCAGATCTCGGCTTCTCTACTTCTGCCTGCCTGTCTTTGAGCAAGCTCCTCTCTGCTCTGCTTCCTGACCTATAAAAAACAGCATTTGCTAACCAGGAAGTGGGGAGATGGCTCAGTTGTGCCTGCCATGAAAGGATCAAGATCTGAGTTTGATTCCCAACACCCACTTAAAAGCCAGACACAGTGGTATCTCTTACCCCAGGGCTGGGGAGGCACAGACAGGCAAGTCCAGGAGTTTGCTGGTTAGCCTAGTCAAATTAGCAAGCCCTGGGCTGAATGAGATGCCCTGTCTCAAAACACAAGGCTGGAGGGGAGATGCTGGACAGCGACCTCTGGTGCCCACAGGCTTGCACCTGTGGGCATGCACCCTCATACATGCAAACACCCTGAGGAGCACGTACATCCTACCATCCTTCCCCCCCAGATGAAATACAATAAAAATAAAGACGTGCTAATCAGAGGTTCATTTGGAATTTTCTAGCTCCTCTCTCGTCTCCCAGGGCCTCTCCTAGGGAGAGTTAAGCACATTAAGATGCAAACAGAGTCTGCAGTGCTCAGAGCAGGGCAGGGCTGAGCAGACCGGTTGTTAATGTTACTGTTTGTGGCTCACCCTGAGTGCCTGCCCCAGCATCCTCTTGGAGAGTCTGGGGAATTTTCCAGAGCTACAGGGCTGAGCTGGGCACAGATGGATCTCAGAACTCTTGACATTGGTTTCTTGTCCCCATCCCCAGTGTCTTGAAAACACCTATCCATGACTGTCTACAGCAGTCTGGACATTCTAAGTCTTCCTACATTGACTCCTGTGTGCTCTTGTTGGACTTTGGGTGGGGAAGGCGATGAAGGACCTAGAAGAGCATTTTAGAATTGATTCCAACTCTAAGTTGAGATTCCAGGGTCAGCTCAGAACCCAGCAAGGAGAGCTGCCCTGGCCTCCTACGCAGCCGCCTGCTGAGCATGTGTTGAACTCTGGTTCCTTCACAGGAAGACCTCTGGAAGCTCCTGACTCCTGGGCAGTATCTTGTTCCTGAATTTTAGGCCACAAGATGGAAGAGAGTGAGGAGACTATGGACCCTAAAGGAGAGAAGGGGAGATGCACTCTAAGACTGAATCAGAAGGCAGACAGACTCGGGGGCCCTTGGCATCCACAGAGGGGCAGGGGTGTGGGAACCATCCGAGGGTGCTGGGCAGGGGCTGTGGGCCAGGCCTGGGAGCCTCGGGGAGGCCGGCAGGCACAGAGGAGGCCTCCTACCAGACACTGTCTAGACGCAGCAATTATTGTCAGCTCGGAACACCCAGGCTCTGCCTGTGCAGCTGAAAAGGAGCTTAACAAAGAAAGAGGGAGGAAGAAGAAAGCGAGCAAAGCCGCTCAGAGCCTGCCTGCCCGCCTGCTGCCCGCCCGCCCGCGGCTCTTTCTCTGCCTGGGCTCCCCCCTTTGTGCTCCACAGGCCCTGTTGAGGGGGACAGATCCCCGAAGCTCAGAGAAGCCTGGTGGGGACGGAGCAGGAGTCGCAACTCTGGGGCCCTGGCCAACGGTTCTGAGTTTGGCTTCTCACAGAGGATTGTGGGAAGTCTGGGTCTCTTCTACCTTAGAGGGCTCTAGCCTGTACCCTTATCACACCAGTGGGCCTCAGGCCTGTTCCTGGCAGACTGGCCTCCATCCTTCTCTGCTTCCAAGGGTTTACGAATCATGATGACATCCACTTTGCAGATGGAGTTAGGGATGGGGGGAGGTGGGCTGAGCGCAGAGTCAGCCATGGTGTGGATTCAGGTCTGTCCTTAGATCAAGGCTTTATGTCACACAGCCCTGGAGGAGGAGATGAGAGGGTGGGGCACAGCAGCAGGGTTGATGGTTATTTGACTTGGAGGTCCCATCAGAGCTGGAGGATGAGGCAAACTTTGGCTTCCTTTGTGAGTGCTAGAACCTTCCCCTCCTCTGTGTCTCTATTGCTCAGGTCATTGGCATTGGTAGGGCTGGTTGGTGGGTAGGAGCACAGCCTCAAGGTCCCGGGTTTCCGCGCCTGTGAACACAGCTCAAGGTCAGCAGATGCTAGAGAGACTGAGGCACATTGTATGAGGACTCAATTCCAAGCCACCAACTTTTTTTGCCCCCTCTGCTCTGCTTGTTCTGGGGCATCTGGGGCTCTGCGCTCTGCGGTGTCTCTGCTCTTAGCCCAGACTGTAGCGCTAACTCTCCCCCTAGCTTATGCCCGTGGCCTGCGCTGAGCTCTTTGTATTGCAGGACAGTCCCCAGTCAGCAGTTGGGGTGGGGAATGGCCTAGAGAGGCTGTTCTTAAGCTTTGTGGAGGTAAAGTCTGGGGAGAGCAGTCCGAGATGGCCGCTGGGGAAGGGTCAGAGGGTGGTCAGGGCTTCAGAGTAACTGTGTAGAGGTAGCTGGGTCCCTCTTAGTCCATCTCAAGTGGAGGCATGACCCTCAGAGCAAGAAACATGCTTATCTGCCCTCTCATCACACCCGAGGGCTCAATATCTTCCTGGTTTCTAAGCACGGACCCTGCCTGGCAGAGGCTGCACCCTGCTGGCCACGCACTGTCCTGTCTGCTGTGCCTCCTTGTATCCAACACAGAACAGCCCCCTGTCCTCCCTCTGCACATGCACATCTGTCATTGCCATAACAGGCTCAGATTCCTCTGCTGGCACTGTAGACCCACCATGATGGAACTTAGTTCACCAAGATTCTAGAATATTCTTCAGCGCCACCACAATTCCTTCAGCCCTCCTCTCCATGCCTTTCTTCTACCTGGTACACCCAGCTATCCCCACCACACCCTCAATAAGCAAACCTGACCTCCTCTGAGACGGCTCCTAGGAGCTGTCCCCTCCCTCCTGGACAGCACCAGCTCCCAGTATCAAATAGCTAGAGTCCAGGAGGTGCCCTGATCCCTCCTCCACCCAAACCAGTCCTGTCCTCCCCACACCAAACCAAGCTGGACTTCGGCTCCCAGAGCCCAGAGGTCCCTTCCCGAGGGAAAGTTACCCCAGCTTTCTCCTGATGGTGGCCCCGAGTGGTTGGCTCCTAGTGTCTGCTCTAGGCTCCTTGTTCCCCACAATCCCAGGGAGCTTTAGAAACCTGTCCTTTCTGCTCCATAAGCCTTCCCGTCTCAGGAACTGCCAGGCCACTTGGATCTGAGGCCTGGGGACTATCAGCCCTGTCTTCCCTGGCCATGTCAGTGAGTTAGTCATCCCAGTAGGTCCCAGGCCCCCTTCTAGACTTCTGACCCCTGCTGAGAGCAGACACCGCCCCCCATCCCCACCAGCCTGCCTAGACCTCTGATACTTCAGTCTGCTGCTTTCTTGGGGGTATTCAATGCATTTTTAAAAAATGATTTGCCCAGTTCAGCCTCCCCTGAAGGAGTGTGAGCCTGTGGGCCTGCTGTCTTGTCTGGCACTGAGAACCCAGCTGCCTCCTCAGAGGTGCCTTTTCAGACAGTTACCACCTAGGGGTAGAGAAGCAAGTGACCAGGGGACCTCTGCTGTGAATCCCCTCCCTGCCCAAGCACCAAGACATCCCCTTTGTCCTCTTTCCCAGAGCTGCAGTGGCGCTGAGTCCCAGGAGTCCTCCGGAAGACCAGAACAAGCCTTCCATTGTACCACCCACTGACCGAAAGCACTCCCAGGAGAGACTGGGACTGCCCTGTGCCTCTCCCCTTCCCTCAAGCCCCTGAAAGGCAGCAGGATGGTGGGTCCAGCAAGGATGGGTAGGCAGGAGGCAGTGACCCCACATCTATTCCTTTTCCAGAATCTGGTCAGAACACCCCCAATCCTTGCTGGGGATACCTCAGCCTCTCCTTCCTCCCTGCTCTGCCCTTCCCTTCCGAATCCCTTCTCTCCCTCCCTCCTTGCTCCCCCCATCTCTCCTCTCTTCTCCTCTCAATCTCTCCTCTCCTTTTTCCTCTCCTTTCTCTGAGTTCTCCCTGGGCCTCCTTCCTTTCTTCTTCCTGGGTTAAAAATAATCAACTTTCTGGGAAGCGGCAGTTCCCGCTGCGCCGCCCTCCCCACACTCGGGAGCCCCTGAGAATAGCTTTCTGCGGCTCTCCACTGAACCCCTCCCTCCCTCACTCCGCCCCCTCCCCGCCGGCTGACTAATAAGCCGGGCAGCCGACTCTGCCAGCTCGCTGCAAGGGCGTTAACCGCTTCGTGCCCGGGCGGCCTGCAGCGTGCATAGGAGGGCTGTAGGGCGCCAGGTCATCCGGAGCCTGAGCACTGGGTGCGTAGTAGACGCTCAACTAATCTAGCTCAGCTAAGCCGGGTGGTTGGATGAACTTTGTCCTCTAATTACCACTGCAAGCCTGCTGCTGCTGCTACTGCGGCTAGCTCCTGGCATAGCAGGAACGAAGCAGGAGGACTAGTCCGGTGCGGACTCCCCCCCCCCCCCGCGCGCAAGGATGAGTTGGGACCATGTCGAGGGTGTTGTGACTGGCGAGGTGACTCCTTGCCCCCAGACTCTGGGAGCCACCGGAATAGGACAGAGGTCAAAAGCAAGGAAAGGCTCTCGATTGCCCTGGGATTCACGTAGGTTCCCCCATTGGGAGGGCCTTTGACAATTATGGAATTGCGGAAAGGGAAACTGAGGCCCAGGCGGTGCGACTCAGGCCAGGATGCTTCTGGACACTTGCAACAGCAGAGCTTCAAGCTCAGTGATGCAGGAGGCTGGTGACCTCTGTCCCTCAAGACTGTGGGAGGAGCCGGGATGTCAAGGTCAAAGGTGAGGGGTTGCTAGGAAGAGCAGAAACCAGGAGCAGGCAACGACGTCCACTCAGGCCCCGCCCACTCCGCGTCCCAGCATTACCTCATCACCAAGCGCGTCCATTGGCTGGCTCTCCTGGAGGCCGGCCCAATGCGGCGGAGCATATTAACCCCTTCCTCTCTGCAAGCTGCCCTCTGCCACCCACCTCCGTTGCCCCCACGCTGCCTGCAGAGCCCGAGAGCTGTGAGGATGAGGAGAAGTGAAGGAGGCTCAGGCCTAAAGCCGCACAGTCCCGTGGGTGCTGCCTAAGTGGGACAACCCTGTCCTGTTCCGGGCTGTGTGACCTTGGGCAGACTGCTGCACCTCGCTGAACCGTGGCTTGTTTTTCAGCTCTGTGAAAAGAAGTGAATGATGTAACTTGGGCCCTTCCTAATCCCTGCCATGTGCTTGCCAAATGCGGGGCACACGTGGGCCCTGCGCCTAACTGCGAGTGGTACCTTTGGGAAGATGGGGTTTCAGGAGAACAAAAGGCTCAAGGTTACACCCAACCAGTCTCAGGGCTGGGTTTCTTAGGCTTTTGCTCTGCTGGGAAGTCCTGCTTGCCGCAGGAGGAGCTAAACTGTGCCCAGCCGGGCAGACCCCAACAAACCCCCTGTAGTTGCCCAGTGAGAGTGGAGATGCTTGGTCTCCAGGGATATGATCTGGGACAGAACCCACAACGGCAGAGGACCCTGGGGCAGGTACAAAGAAGGAGCTGGGAGAGTCTAAAAGTAATTTAGGGTCCCCAGCTGATGGAACATGGTCAAGGGTCAGCTACTGGCCCAAAAGACTGCTTCTCTGTGGGAGACTGAAGGGCGGAGGCCCGAGTGTACACAGAGGCCCACAGGCCTACCTGAGTGTTTACAAGTTATAATCCAGGCTAGCAAACAGCTAAATCAAATTCCTTTCCTCCTCCCTGGCAAACCCACCTTCCTGAGGACAGATACAGGCCTCCAAGGTTGGGTTTGGATTTCCAGTTCTCATTTTCTGGGGTCCGGAAAGGAATGCCAAGTGGCTAGCTTCCTTTCGGGCCCCTCAGCTCTATTTGTACCAACTCTCATTGTCTCACGCAGGCCGTGCCTACATGGGAGCTGTGCACGCTCAGGAGTGGGTGGGCACCGCAGTCTGAGAGTCGCTCAGGCCACACCCCCACAGATAGCCATCTGCTGGTCACCTGAGGGCTGAGGGTGCCCACATGGCAGCTTAGACAACCCTCTGGGGCCCAAGAGCTGGGCTGGGGTCTCTGAGAAGGGGGCTCCAGGGCCTAGGGAATAGGGCTCCACCCATACTGCTCCCTGAATCACCAGTTTGGTGGAGGGGTTCCTGCCAAGTGCCCTGGGCTGCAACTGCAGCTGGGGTGGTCTGCACTGGATCCAGGGGCTCCTTTCTTGGAATTTGCTTTTGCCCTTTGCTTCTAGCCACACCCACCTTGGCTAGTTCCCAGAAGCCATCGCAGGCTCTCCCTGTATTCTCCCAAGCCCAGTGCTCTTCTCCTGCCCCCTCCCCGGGTTCCTCTCCCACATGCCATGCCCATCTAGTATCCTTCCCTAGGTCACCCAGGCAATCTTCCCTCTGCAGCAGAGCTGGCTTCTAAGTTGAGTTCCCTGCCACATCATGCCCCACTGATGGCCCGCTCTACCCCGATGCCACTTTCTCATCCGCCGTGGCTCTAAGCTCCAAACACTGGCCCCAGCTCTCTGATTACGTAGGACACATTACATTCCTTTCTGCACTGGGTCTTTTTGTTCCCCGCTAGCTCAGCTTGGAGCCATGCTTTCTGCTCTTCACTTCCTGGGTGTGTGAGGTGAGGGCTTCCCCTGACCCCCACCCCCACCCCGAGACCAACAGAAATCATACAGCAGGAGCTGATAATCTATGGAACATCCAGTGGCCAACTTGCTTCACTCCCAGCCATTGTGTACCAGGAATGGGGCTTAGCAGCCAAGCCTGCAGCTGTTCCTCCTCCGGGTCTCAGCAGAACGCCTGGCATCGTGGAGGGGCCACTGGGTATTGCAGGGGACCACTGGATCATAGCAGACCACTGGATTCCAGGTTCTGGGAGAATGGCTAGGATGCACCGCATGCTGTCTGCACCAGCACTGACTCCTCACAGCCCCTGGGTAAAGGGACACTAGGCACAGGGGTTCTGCGACACAAGAGGCAAGCCACAGACCCAGATCAAAACCAGGTGGTCCATCTCCCTTCTAGCTAAATGCAGAGGGGCCAATATCTTGCTGTGGGTCTTTGGACAAAGTCTCTACCCCTCGAAACTGCAGCTTTTCTTTGTAAAGAGTACGACTGACCAGAGGGTGATCCTGCGAGATTCCTCCCAGTGCTAACATAGGGGTGGGGGCCTGTGTCTCGTGGACATCCACCAGTTCCCCTGATGACCTGAACTGCAACTAGCACCTGCGTCCAGCCATTCTTCCCAGGATTCTCTATGAAATGCACCTATCTTGTCTGACAAGGAGCAGAGGCAGGGCAGCCTGGTGGATAGAGCTCGGGCTTCAGTGTGGTCCGAGTGTGAATCCTACCACCTCCTTGGAATAGCAGTGGGCTTCAAAGTGTCCCTGTCCGCCAGCCTGTTTCTTCACCTGTTGTGTTTCATTGAGGTCTGGGTGTTTCCTGGGCTGTAAGGACATCACCAGCCCCTGGCTATCATGTCGTGGGTTGGACCTGAGTACCTTGTCAGATCACCAAATCGTCCTACCACTCTGTTATAGGTCTAGCCTGTGTTGCTATCACCCTGTTATAGGTCTAGCCTGTGCTGTGATCACTCTGTCAGAGGTGTAGGATCCCATGGATCTAGAGTTATAGATGGTTATAAGCCGCCTGATGTAGGGGCTGGGACCAAACTCAGGTCCTCTGGAAGAGCAACAGTGCTCTTAACCACTGAGCCATCTCTCCTGCCCCCAAGTTTGCCCTTAAACACCTGCTACTCCCTGCTAAGGCAAAGGCACGCAGAACATATTAGATAGGAATGGAACGGATAAGAAAATTCCAGAAGGAGTTCCGGGATTCACATGGGTCCATGTATAACATATTTAGGGGCTTTTTGCTTGTTTTTGGTTTTTTGGTTTCTGTGTAACAGCTCTGGGTAGCCTGGAACTCATTTTGTAGACCAGGCTGTGCTCAAACTCACAGAGACCCGCCTGCCTCTGCCTGCTGGCATTAAAGGCCTACACTACCACTGCCTGGCAAGGACTTTTATTCCCCACTTTTTTTTAAATTGGAATCTCAAGTAGCCCAGGCTAGCTTTAAACTTGTTATACAGTCAAGGATGACCTTGGATTCCTGATCCTTCTGCCTCCATGTCCTGAGTGCTGGGATTGCAAACCTAGGTCACCATGCCTGGTTTCATGCAGTGCTTTGGACCAAACACAGGACCTTGTGCATGCTAGACAAGCTGTCTACCAAAGAAGCCACCATTCCTCAGTCATAAAAACAGCCAAGAAGGAGTGTGGTGGCTCCTGGGCCCCACCCCCGCAGCCTTCCTTCTCATGTTTCTCACACACACTGTCTTTACTCGCTTGCTGCCTGTCTCTGCGGGACTCTGGACACACCAGGGCTGACTGGTACCCTCCACACACAGTTCAGACTCCAGCGAGGGCAAATGCTTCCCGAAGTCCAGTGCCCTCTCTTTTAGGGTCTTGATTTCCACATCTCTGCATATGAAAGGATATACCCCTCTCTAAGTGTGGATGCTGGGTTCCTGCTGGGCCAAGGGAGAGGCCTTGGTACTCAGGGCAACAGGGGGTGGGGGGAGCTCTGCAGGTATGTTGACTGGCTGCTTTCTCTCAGTAAGCTCACCCACCTTTTTTTTTTTTTCACACAAAAGATTCCCACCAGGACATTGCCAAGTTTTTACAAGGTACTCTTCAGTATTGTCCCATTTTACAGGTGAGAAGGTTGAGGTTCAAGACAGAGGTCACCTTAGGGTTGCAGCCCTGAGCTGCGATAGGGGTCAGAGAAGTGACTGGGAGAGGGTGAAGGCTAGCCCACAGGAAGGACAGCCCCTGGCTGAACAGAAAACGGAACTGGGGCAGCAATGAGTGTGAGGTTGAAGGGGTAGAGGCTAACTTTGGAGCAAGACCTGGAGGGGTCTGGTACTGGACCAGAGAAACCTAGGCCAGGGTTTCTGCTCTCAGTAAAGGTCCATGCCACCAGGGGATAAGGCTAGAGGCCATGGGAGGCCTGGCTGACCTGAGGAGAGCCAGTGTCAGGTGTACAGAATGGGCTGTGTAATGGTGGAAGGGAAGTCTCAGTCTGTGTCATGTGGATGGAGTGTGTGTGTGTGTGTGTGTGTGTGTGTGTGTGTGTGTGTGTGGTGCTAACTGGGACACACCCCAAGGGAAAGAGCTAAGGAAGGATGGAGTCAGAGGAGTTAACTGGAAAAGCAGGGTGAGGCAAGGAGTGTTTCCAGCAGTGAGAACAGCACCGGCACTGTGCGAAGGCCTGGAGGCATGAGGAGGAGTCCTGGGGAGGGAGCACTGAGGACTTGAAAGATCTCCAGCGAGGCTGAGGCCAAGGCGTGCGTGCGTGTGTGCGTGTGCGTGTGCGTGTGTGTGTGCAGCTGCCTACAAGGTCCGTTAGCTTCCAGAGCGTGGGCAGGGAGCCCAGAGCCGGTGAATCTCAGGCTGCCCAGGTGAGGGTTTCTGCTGGTTCAGGCAGGACAGCCCTGAGGACCCTGGAGCAGATCCCCTCCCCCTCCATCAGGCCCTGAGAGCAACAGTTCAGCTTAGTCTTGGTTTTCCCTCTGTAAGTTGGGTCCTGACCAGCAATGCCAAACAACCAGGAAAGAGCCAGCAAACTGGCCGAGCTGGAACTCACTCTCTGTGGCGGCCAAGAGCTGCTAGCAGAATGGTTTTTCTAGCTGGGTCTTCCAGTATCTCTTGTTGGAGGGCAGAGGAGGGGGCAGGGGTCCAAACCAGCATTTGAACCCAGACCTGATATCAATGGTGCCTTCATCCAAAGTCACCCCTTAACAACTGGCCAGGTGGTGGGTCCCTTTCTCATCTCAGCCTCTGTTTACCCAGCCTGCACAATTAGCTCCTTAAGTCTGCAGATTTTATTTTCTTTTTTTTGTGCACCCCAGTTTCCTTTGAAATTCATGACCTCTTTTTTAATTGTCGTTTTTTAACTTTCTTTTCATTTATTCTTTGTGTCTTTCATATCACGCATCTCAGTCCCATTTATTTCCCTTCCCTATGTATCCACCCTCTGCCCTTGTAGCCCCCACAATAAAATTAAGAGGAAAAAGAAAAAAAAGAGGGGGGGGAATCTTGTCCTGGAAGTTGTATTGTGACACAGTGAGTCACACAGTAAATCCTTTTGTCCATATATCTTTACTTGCATGTTCATTGCAGAGAGTCATTGGTCTGGTTCAAGGCCTCTGGTTTCTGCTACAGTATGGATGCTGGACCCTCACTGGAATTCCTCTTTGTTATCCTGCTGTTGCCTGTGTTGTGGAAATTTTGTGGCTTTGGGTCTGCAAGACCGATCCTTTCACATGCTCCAGTAGATCACAGATGGGTGGACATTGGGGTGGACCAACTCATAACCCTGGTTCTGGGCCTGGTAGTTGCAGGATTCTTCAGTTGGCCAGCTATCCCTGTCCTCACCACCAGGGTGAGCTCTCCTGCGTTGCCTTCTTCACCCATTGCGCGCAAAGAGCGAAGGGCGGAGCAACTTTTCCTGCTTCCACATCCTCAGGGTCAGATCTCCCACACCTACATCCTCAGGGCCAGCTTCAGTGTTGCCCAGGCATGGCACATGGGGCCAGTCTCCCCAGGGCTGTGGCAGATAAGGGGCAGGAACAACTTTCCCACTTTATGGCCTCAGGGTCAGCTCTCACCTGCCTCAGGCATTGATGTGTATGTGTTGGGGGGGAAATCTCTTTCCTGCCCATGCCACCACATGACAGATAATGGAACAGTTCTTCCATGCTCACAACTTCGGGGCTGGCTTGCCCACACCTCTGCCAGTGGGGCTGGCTCTACTTTGCTGCCCAGGTGAGGTGCAGGGCCTGTTCTCCCAAGTGTTGTAGCTGGTGGGGGGCAGGCGTAGCTCTCCTGACCTTCTGACCTCAGGGCTAGCTCTCCCACCTGCCTCAGGTGCTGGTGGGGGTCATCTCTCCCTGTTCTTTAATTATTGTTCACACACATACACACACACACACACACACACACACACACACACACACACACACACCCTGCTGAGCCCAGTTAATGTTCTTGTACATGTATGTGTGTGTATGGCTATTTGGGATTGGATAACCTATCAAGGGGCCTGTCCCTGGAGAACCTCTCTCTTTCAGCAGCCATTACCTCATCTAGGGCCGGTGCCTTGTAAGATTCCCACCTCCCATGTTCACTGGTGGTGTCATTATGAAGGTCTTGTTTAGGTGGCCACATTGTTGAGATTTCATGGGTGCAACTCCCTTGCCATGTATAGAAGACACAGCCCTACAGCAGATGTGTTGGACCCTGGCTCTTACAGTCTCTGCCTCCTCTTCAGTTTCCCCTGCGTTTTAGATTAGGGTTTGCACTGTAGATGTATCGATTGGGGTTGGGCCCCCGTGGCCACTTGTTCTCTAGATTTTGACGGTTGCTTTTGTTTTGAGACACTCACAGTGCAGCCCTGGCTGGCCTGAGTTTGCTAAGTAGATCCTTGAACATACCTCTTGCCTGCAGAGAGCTTGGGTTAAAAGTACTCTCACTTCGGCCAGTTTTTTTTTCTTCCTTCATTTCTTCTTCTTCCTTCTTTTCACACGGCAGCCCAGGCTGGACTGAACTCCCAGCAATGCTCCCGCCTCAGCCACAGGAGTACTGGGTGGGGTCACGGGCAAGGAGTCACCACACCTTTCAAGGCTGTACAGATTTGAGGAGCATCTGCTAAGAGGCAAATGAGGAAGTCAGAGATCTCCAGAGACAGAAAGACCCTGCCCAAGGTCAGGCAGCTAGCATCGCTTTTGAACTTAAAAACGCAGGTGCACGTCCTCCTCTAGGCCCCCCGGGTGGCATCGTCCCAGCTGTGCGGCCTGGCGGCCCGGGCCCTGACGTCAGGCAGGGCCAGCAGAGCCTGGTTCTGCACAAACACGTCGCGGGCCAGGGCTCCGGGGGCGGCGATGACTCAGGGCCCGAGGCCGCCAGGCGGGAAGCGGAAAGTTTTGAGCCTCTGACATCAGCGGCCGCGCAGGAAGGCGGCTCCGGGAAGGCGGCCTGGCACGCGGCCCGCCCGAGGGCGCGGGGGCGGAGGGGACCGGGACGCAGGTGTCCCCGGCCCGGCCTCGGCCGCGGAACCGCTCCACCCGCCCGCGCCGTACAGCGCTCCGGAGGCACCGCATCCATCCTGCTGCGTCCCTGCATTTTAATTACCGCCGCATTAATATTCATGAGCCGGGACTCGAGGGGGACCGCGGGCTGTCATCTCCTCACCCGCCCGCGCACCCCCCGCGCCCCTCTTCCTCGCTGAGTCGTGGGTTTCATCCCCCCTCCCCCCTCGCGCGCCAACAGTTGGCGCTCAGCGGAGCAAGGGTGCGAGTGTGAGCAGGAGTGTGAGCTGCTGTGTGGGGAGTTGCACAGTGTGGGCGTGTCTGTGTGCTGCAGGCAAGTGTGCCTGGATCTGTGCGGCCTGTGTGTGTGCTATGCAGATGTGTTGGTGTGCACCAGCATCTCGACTGTGGGAGTGTGACCCTATGCAGGGGCCAGGGTGCTGGGGTAGTTGTCCATACTCAGGGGCAGAGTGCAAGGGTGAATGTCGTATGGGGAGACCTGTCTGTGTGCACGGCTGAGTATGCTGTCAGAGCACATCCCAGTGCATGTATGTGTGTGTTGTAGACCTGTGTCCATGTTCATATGTGTGTGTCCATGTACACAGATGTGTGTGCTGTGGGCATGTGTTAATGTACATGAATGTGTGTGGGCATGTTTCTGTGTCCATCAGTGTGTACTGTGGGAGTGTGTCCGAGTGCACAGTATGAGTGTGTGTTTCTGGGCTGTTCTGAGGTCTGTATGCACTTGCAGAAGGGCCAAAGCTGCCCAGTTCAGCAAAGCTTGGCTGTGCGCCTGCAAAACTGTGGCCTATGGGGAGTCTGTGCCATACCCAAAGTCACCTGGCAGGTAAGTAGTGACACAGTCGGGTCAGAGCCGGGCAGTGGCCAGCTCCTCTTCCTGGACAGGTCCTCACCACAAGCTGTCCCATTGGATCTGTGCAGTTTCTGGTGCTGTCCCATTTGCAGATGGGGAAACTGAGGCAACTGGTCCAGGAATTTTAAGGAGCTCAGCAGAAATGTCTGAACTGTAACCCATATCTGCAATGGTACCCCTGACAGGGTTGTCATCAGTGTCTGAGTGTAACGCAAACTCCTTGGGATGTCAGGCATCCCAGTGGCTCTCAGAACACAGCAAGTGGTCTGTTTCCCTCCTGAGGGAGCCTTACATGCCAAAGCCTTGTCTAGCTGTCCTTGTCTCCTTCTGTCCCTGGCCCCTAAGCCAGACAGGCTTAGTCTGCTGGAAGCCAGCTGTGCACTGGGGCCTCACTGAGTGCATAGGCCAGACCAGGGGTCACTCCTCTCCTCTCCCATCAACCCATCTGCCCACCAGGCATCCACTTACTCACCCACCCGCCCACCACCCATCATCCAGCTATCCTACCATCCGTCCACCCTTCTTTCCATCTTCCTTCCATGCTTAACTGCTTCCTCTGTCTGTCCTTCATCCCATTCAGACATGGATCAAGAGAGTACCAGGATGCAGCCTGTCTCTTCCCACTGCAATGCTTATTTCCCTCATGTAAGCCAGGGGCATGGGCAGACAGAACAAGGCTCAGAGAGCTAGGTCACACAGCCTTGTGAACAAAGCCAAGTTCTGCTTGTGTGCCAAGTACCCTCAATTCAAGTTGTTTTTAGGGTCAGGACACAATTGGGAGAACCCTGTCCCTTTAGATGACCAAGGAGCTAATAAGACTTGTCCCTGAGGGGCTAGGTGGCCTCAACAAGTAAGTAGGCTAGTTGTTGGAGCAAACAGTCTACTTCCAGACAAACGGTTGTGCTGGGTGCTTCTGGGCAGATCCTGCAGCCTTTCCTCCAGCAGCCTCTTTGTCCCTGATGGACCTGACTCCCAGGGAAAGGGCCAACAGAAAGGCCAGGCTTCCATTGGCTACAGAGGACAACAGCCTTCATCCTATGTCTTGGCTGCTTGGGGGCTGGAAACCAGCTTTTGGAACGTCTGTGGGTCCCTCCCCACCTCAGTACCACTGAGTCTGCCCTGTTAAACCTCTGAGCCTCACTCAGACCCTTCCAACTATGCCAGGAGACTGGAAATTTCTACTCAGCAGCTTGGTCTGGCTTGGTTTCCACTCTGCTTGGCAGGGGACGGAGGAGGGGCCAGGCTGCTTAGCTTCAGAACAGGCCCTGCGTTCTTGGAGTTGCAGTCAAGGGTCACTGGGAGTGGGGCTTGTGGGGTCTGGTGAGCCTCTCAGTAATAAGGAACAAGTGGCACTGTGCTGAAGGCTTGTCTCTGGTTAGGCCCTGTGCTGTCTGGACAGGCTGGGCTTCTAGAAACTTTCTATCGGGAAGCCAGCCCTGTTATTAACCTATTCCAGACTTGCTGCAAGGTTCAAAGGGGGCCTACAGAGGGGCAGAGCCCCGAGACTCTAAAGCGAAAGGCCACATGGCTATACAGAGATGGCCTGGTTTGTGACAGACCAGACGACACTTCTCAATTACTTGGCTGGGTGTGGGCTGGGATGGGTGATCAGGAGGCCTGGCTGGGCATGCTATGGAGAGGGTGTATAGGGGCATGGTGGCTTGACAGGAATGCCCACCCTAATTGATCCCTGCCAGAGCCCAGGCGAGACCTGTGCACAGAACCTGGGTCCTGTCCGCTGCTGGCCGGCTCAAGTGCTCTCTCTGGTAATTCAGAAGTCTGAGTTCTTCTTGAAACCCACCAGGCTAGGCCTTGACTGAGTCCTCTGTGGCGGATTCAGCCAGTGACCAAGTCCCTCTGCTCTGTATTCCCTGTGCTGTCACCAGGCCCAGAGACAATGGGAAAAAGAAAAAAGGAGATTCTGGGAAGTGTCCACTAGACACTGTCCCCACTGGCCAGCAGAAGGCAGGGTCTTCTGGGCTACAAAAGGGGTCTATCCTCCTCCCTCTGGAGGACTGGAGGAAGCAATAGTAGCTAGGGAAGGACCAGCTAGGGAGTGAAGGGGACCACGCAGGGACAGAAGAAATTCACACAGAGGTGGAGGGATGGATCCAACTTGTGGAAGAAATCGCCACCGCGGGTGGTGGGGACAAACTAGGATAGAGGAGTAGAGGTGTAGGGGGATCCAGTCTCAAGGAAGGAACCAGCTGGGGGTGGGAGGAACCAGACGGGGACAAAAGACCGCACCGGGGTGGAGGCGACCAGCTTGGTGTGGGAGGGACCACCAGCCAGGGGTGAAGGGGACCCGCTGGGAACCGAAGAACCTCCCGGGGGTGGAGGGGGCAGCCCCCGCCCCCGCTTGGCAGGCCGATCGCCCGGGGCGCTGCGAGCGGGCCAGAGCTTCAGCGGAAAGGAATGCCTGGCTCGGCGGGGGCGGCCGCGCCCGGGGCCGGCCTGGTTCGCGCGGCTCTCGGGGCCGCTGGCGCCGCCGCCCGGGCTCGCGTCGGATCGGGGCGCGCCTCGCAGCGGGGGTGCGCGCCGCCCCTCCCCCATAACTCAAAGGCTTGTCAGGCTGGTTCCAGACTCCTGGCGCCGGGCTCCGCTCCAGGAAAAAAAAAGAGAGAGAGAGAGAAAGGAAAAAGCAAGCGAGGGAGCTAGCAAGGCCCGCCGCGCGGAACCGGCGACCCACGCGCACAACCCGCGCGCCCACCCTGTGGACAGAGCGTGCGACACTCGTCCATCTCTGCACTGCCCCATCAATCGTTCAGTGACCCCTGCGCGAGGGGGTGGGGGGGTGTGCTGTGCAACCTTCACCGCTCGGCGCGAGCTCCCTCCGGACCTCGTGGGTCGGAAGGCGTCCCCACGCCCGGGGTCCTGATGTGAAAAAGCTGCTTCGGGGCGGGTTCCAGCAGCACTGCGGGGGTAGCTGCTGAAGAGGGAGAGGCGGCTGCGGACCTCCCAGCTCGATAGCGGAGGGGACGGGGTGACCGGGGCGTGGGAAGAACCGGCCGGGTGCCTTTCCTTTCTTCCCTCCCCTTCCGTCCTTCTGCGTGCAACTTCGCCTACTGTAGAGATCCGATTAGGAAGGGGTTAAGAGTAACAATTTAGAGAGAAAGCTGAGTCCAAATCCCGGTTAGAGTCCTGCTCTCCCCTGCTGGGTGGCCTTAGGCCAGGGGCTTGCCCTTTCCACTTCCTCTGGAGGGGAGGAGTTGCTTGCATAGAGCTTGACTCTGAACACCGTGGAGTCCTATCTTCGTTGGGATTTCCAGTTTTCCTCTTCGCTCCTCAACAGTGGCTCCTAAATAAGTTCAACCGTCTGAGGGTCGTTCTCAAAGATAAGCCAGCCTTCAAAGGTCCCTGCATTGGGTAGTCAAGGAATCAGCATAGGCCAGTCTAAGTCTCCTGCTCCATGTTCCACTGTGCACCATTGTCCCCCTCCAATCCGTTCTCCCGACTTCCCGTCTGAGTTCTAGAACCAAGAAGGCCAGATGGCTCAGATAGCTGGGGCAGGGCTTAATTGGTTCTCTGGGGGACACAATTGGGCTTGCCCAGGTGCCCAGGAGGACTGTTCTACCTACCCAAGATGCTCAAGCTAAGGCCGCCAGTCTCAGACTCAGGCTGCTCAAGGTTGGCCTGAGTACTGGCAGGTCCTGGACAGCCCCAGGATTGTGATGCCTCAAGCCTGAGTTCTAGAGGACCTACTGGGCTGTCAGGGACTCTGCAGACCCTGTGAGAAAGTCACCTCACCTTTTCCCAGAGACTGGTAGCCCAGCTTAAGAAATTCACCAGCTCCAGGTCATTTAGAGGAAAGGGACAAAGCTGGTACCCAAACCCATCTTTGACTCCCCATGAAATATGCTCAGTGGCCTCAGTACAAGCGGAGCCTTCTGCTTGTCACCTAACCACGTCACATCTCACCTCAGCCTTTGCTACCAGGATCATGCTGACTCCTCTTCCAGGGCCTTTTATGTCCCCAGGTGCAGGCCAAGAGGATCCTTTGTTTGCAACCACCTTGTTCCAGAGTTGCCTTTTTCTTTTTTTTTTTAAGTCAAATTTATTTATTTTATGTAGGTGTGTGTGCTCAAATGTACCATGACATGTATGTAGTAGGGTCAGAGAACACCTTGAGGGAGTCTGTTCTCTTCTACCATGTGGGTTGCTGGAATACAGCTTTGGTTGTCTGGTTTGGCAGCAAGCTCCCTTATCCTTTGAGCCATCTTGCCCCACCCCTCCCCCACCAGCTTTTCTAAGTTTTAGTTCCCACAGCAGGAGCCCTCACATTCCAAAACACAGTTCCAGTCACCTCCCCCCACAACCCCCGACCTATGCCTGTGAGGTTGTAGTGCTCAGAGAACTGGTCTGTGTTTCAGGATTCCAGCCCTGTCTGTGTACAGTGTTCAGCAGGCAAAGGGGTTTGCTGAAGGCCTGGGCTCCTGCCTTTCTCAGTCAGGCCCTCAGAGGATGCAGCTAGGATCAGCATCACACAGCAACCCCTCTGGTGCCTGTCAAGTATAGTAAGGCCTGTGATCCATTGACCCAGGTCCGGGAAAGGACCCAGCTCTTCCCCAAAGGTCTCCCTAAATCTACCTACCTATCTGAGAGCTACACTGTTCACTAAAGGACACCGCAAGGTCATCCCCATCTATGCAGCAAACTCGAGGCCATTCTGAGCTAAAAGAGACCATTTCCAACACCGTGTTAAACCAGGCCTGGTGGCATCTGTCTGCACCCCCAGCCCTCAGAAGGCGGAAGCAGGAAGACACTGGTCACAGAGGGAAGGAGAGGAGAGAGCCCTTGAGCTCTTGGGAGAGCCAGCCTTCCTGCCCCTCCCTAGTAGCTCCCTCCCATGCTACTAGATGGAGAAGCCAGCCCTAACAAGTCCCTAATACACTTGATTGACCAGACACCATCTGTAGGGTAAAAGGGCCAGCCAAAGAAACCAACCAATCCCTGAGCATGAAATCTAGCACCCTGACCCTGAACTCAGAAACACACCCTGGATCATCAGCCTTTGTCCTTTCCCCAGTGCTGGTCCAGGGGTCGTCTCAGAAGAGGCCATTGGACCTCAACATGCCCATCTCTGCAAGCACCTCTTTCTGGGGCCAGTGGGAGGGGTCAACTGAGTCTAGGGTGTGGCGGGCTTTGCTTGGGGCCCTGCACACACAGCAAGTACAGTTGCTGCTGTTATGGTTATTACTAGGAAGATAACCGTGGGCTGGGGGTAGGAACGGGCAGATGGGAGGCTAAGTAGTCATTTAAAAGTGGGAGGTTCTGGGGGATGCAGCTCAGTCGGTAGGTCTAACATGCACGAGGCCTGGGGTTGATCCTTAGAGACAAATAAACCAGGCGTGGTGACACACACCTGGCACCCAAGCACCCGGGGAGGGTAGAGACTGGAGGATCAGGCATCCAGGGTCATCCTTGGCTACAACAGTGAGTTCCAGGGGACTTATGCGTGAGTCTCAAAATAAGCAAACAGGTTCAGCGTCAACGTTGTGGAAGGCCAGGCCGGAGGGAGGACTGTTGCTTTGCTTTTTAGGTGGGGATATTGAGGCCTGAGGAAGCCAAGTGGCTGAATAGGACAGGCCCTTCACGGAAGAAGGAGCAGGCTGTGAGAGCAGGCTGCGGAGCCAGTGTCTCTTCCCTCAGTGTCTTCCCCTGCCTGGCATCAGGAAGGGGCCACTGCCCCCACCCTGGGAGTGTAGTTGTCCAGAGTTCTCTAGAGATCACCGGAGCCAGGTATTTCTATCCCAGCCCCAAGAAACATGGCTTTCGTGGTGCTGGAAGCTGCTATGTAGGCAGCCGGGAGAGAAAAGCCAGCAAAAGTTGGATCATGCATGCCATAACACCAACTTCCCATGCAAGGGAAGTTGCCATAGTGCCATAGTGGCACACCAGTCAAGGGGTAACCAACTGCTCTTAGCTTGACTCTGAAGCCTGACTGCAGGGTACTGTGGACCTGGTCAAAGGCCCATGGCTGGGAAGTCATAGGCACTAGGGGTGAACTTACTACTTTAGTTTTGCTAAGTGAATGTGTCAACAAACTGCCTCCTAAATACGTGTATTTGCACTGATAGACTAGTGCAGCCCTAATCAAAGAAGCTTCCATCTGCAGTGAGCAGCAGTCAATGCAGAGACTCATGGCTGGTAAGGATGTTAAGAACAAGTGACATGTATTACCCCTGCCAAGGCTCAGGGAACATCCCTTTCCACTAGGAGTGGGTGGGAAGAATGCAAGGACCAAATCATGGGGAGGAGGGTCTTAAAATGCTATCTTTTGTTGTTTTGTTTTTTGAGAAAGGATCTCTCTATATAGCTCTGGCTGTCCTGAAACTCACTATGTAGACCAATCTGACTTCAAATTCACAGAGATCTGCCTGCTTCTGCCTCTAGAGTGCTGGGATTAAAGGTGTGTACCTGGTTTTTGAATGCTGTTTTAGGAACACAATAAAGCCAGAGCAGTCTTGAATTCCTGGTTGTTTCAGTTACCTGCACAGAGTCAGAGTAAGGCTCAGCCTGAAGAATTCAGTTAGATGTGGGAGAAGCTCGTGGAGCCAGGGAACCATTGGCATGGATGATTGCGGGTAGGGGAGGGTAACTGTCTTCTGTGACTGAGCCACTGGGGAGTCCATTCCCCAGTGGATGGCTCCACACCCATGCCATGAAAGTGACCCTGATTAAACCCAATAGGTCACAAAGTGAAAACAAAGTCATAAAAAGTAGGGAATGGAGAGATGGTTCTGTGGTTAAGAATACTGGTTGCGGGGGCTGGAGAGATGGCTCAGTGGTTAAGAGCACTGCCTGCTCTTCCAGAGGTCCTGAGTTCAATTCCCAGCAACCACATGGTGACTCACAACCATCTGTAATGACATCTGGCGCTCTCCTCTGGCCTGCAGGCATACATGGAGGCAGAATGTTGTATACATAGTAAATAAATCTTAAAAAAAAAAAAAAGAGCACTGGTTGCTCTTCCAGATGCCCAGGTTCAATTCCCAGCACCCACATGTTGGCTCACAACTGTCTGTAATTCCAGTTCAGGGCATCTAATGCCCTCTTCTGGTCTCTTTGGGCACTGTATGCAAATGGTGCATAGACATACATGCAGGCAAAACACAAGTACAAATCAAAGAAAAACAAATCTTTTTTAAAAACTGGGTTGCTTGTCTTAAAAAAAAAGCATGGAAAGTGAGGGGGGACTTGGTGGGAGATGGGGAGGCCAGGGGGGTGGAGGGAAATAAGAGAGAGAGAGAGAGAGCGTGAGTGTTACAGGAATATCCATATATGAAATTGTCAAAGAATAAATTAATTTAAAAAATCAGACACTCAGGGTTCTCCATCTAGGCTCTGCAACAAATTTAGGCAGCCAGCTCTGCAGCAGCCTCCTCTAAGTCCCTCCTTCCCCGGGGTCTCTGGAGGCCCAGTCTAGGGGGAGATGTGTTTGCAGAAGGACTTGATGTGTTTGCTTTGGGCAAATCTTTGCCTTTCTCAGCTGCTGTTCTGGTGAGAAAAGATCTTCCAGGCCGGGCAGCAGGAGGGGGAGGCAGAGCTGGGCCTGGCTCTCTGGGCTTATCTGCAGTGCTCTGTCTCCAGCGTCCCGGAGTCCGTCCGCTGCCCTCTTCCAGGAGGAGAGCAGTTGGTCGGGGGTCCAGGAAGGGTCCCAGCGGGGAGAAATTGATTTCGTGGTCATTGATCTCAGGACAGAGGAACATCTGGTCTAGATAGCCTGAACTGGAGATGATGGAGGTAAAGGGGTGGGACAGCCTTGTGGGTAATGCGTGCCCAGTCTGGGGAGATAATCAAAGGCAGGGTAGCGTGGAGCGTGAGGCGTGTGGAGTGCGGAGCTGTCTCTTAGGAAAAGAACTGAGAACCAGTGGAGAGAACTTGAACTTTTATTTTTAAAAGAATTAAATAGTATGCATGTATGTTTATGTGTTGCAACATGCATATGTGTGCAGATGCCCTCAGTGGCCAGAAGAGGGCGCTGGATCCTCTGGGGCAGATGCTACAGGCTGCTGTGTGTCTGCCGTGGCACTGGGAACAGAAAGCAGGTCCTCTGCAAGGTAAGTGTGTGTGGCTAACCACGGGCCATCTCCGAGCCCTATCTTGTAAGTTTTTCTTTTGCAGTGCTGCGAATGGACCCTAGGGCCCCATGTGTGCTAGCCAGGGATTCTGCTGTGGAGTTCTGTCCCAAGACTGGAGTTTTCTTCAATGGTGAGATTCCAGCACTTTCTATTCCTAATAAAACTGATCTGGCCTAGTGAGTGGAAGATTGCATGCTCAGACCCAGGCCCCATGAACCCTAGAGAGGCATCCTGGGGAGCCAGGTGAAGCCCAAGCTCTTCCTACCACCACCACCAAAGACTGTTTCTTTTGCAGTTGGTTGGAACTGTTAACCCTTTGTTATATGACTAATATTAGCACTGCTGATACTTGACAACCCAGCCTAGAGTTAACTGGACACTTCCAGATCAGGCTGTATTTAAGCTTTATTGATAGATTTGTGTCACCCACACGCAGGCCTACGAGGAAGAGCTGCCTTTGCCTCTGCCTCATTATCTCCCAGAGGCAACGCCACTGTGAAATTAAGAAAGAGTCCTCCTTTAGTTTCTGGGACACCTAGCTCTGAAGCATCCCACAAGGGCTAAGGGTCCCTGACTGTCCATGCAGAGTGAGGTCTTTTAGGAAGCCCAGGAAGGGTACTGGGACACAGGGGTGGGTGTGCAGAATGAAGGGAAAGCTTGTAGCTCCTATCACAAGGCTGCTTCTTCTGCTCCGGAGGGCTATAGGGCAACAGAACCCAGAAAGGGGACAAGGAGGGAGTGTCCTCATCTTCACCAGGAAAGCAGGCATCTGGATGGAAGAGGCATCGCTAGGTCAAGTCCTCATCTTCTCCTTCTCCTGTGCCCCTGCCTTGGAATTTCTATTGCTGTGATTAAACACAGCAACAAACAGGAACTTAGAGACCAAGGGTTTGTTTCAGCTTTCAGTCCCAGGTAACAGTCCATCGCCAAGAAAGTCAGGGCAGGAACTCAAGGCAGGAATATGGAGGCAGAAACTGAAGCGGAGGCCATGGAGGGTGCTGCTTACTGACTTGTTCCTCATGGGTTGCTCAGCCTGCTTCCTTACACATCCAGTACTGCCTGCCCAGTGATGGTACCACCCACAGTGAGCTGGGCTATCCCCCAATAGTTATCAATCAAGAAAATGCCCTACAGATTTGCCCACAGGTCAAGCTATAAAGACATTTTTTTCAGTAGATTCCTTCTTCCCAGATGGCCCTGGCTTGTGTCAAGTTGACATAAAATCTAGTCAGGACATGCCCCTCCCATGTTCCACTCCTTCAAATAAAGTTTTTTTAAAAAAAATAGCTTTTCCGTCTTCCTCTCGGAGAGGCAGCTTCTGCCTCTCTCTCTCCCCCCTTCTCTGCTCTTCTCCCCTTCTCCCTTCCCCCTCCATAACCCCCCGAACAAATATCCAACCTCACTCTGAAAAAAAAAATAGTAGCATAGCTGGGTGGTGGTGGCTCACACCTTTAAGCCAGTACTCAGGAGGCAGAGGCAGGTGGATCTCTGTAAGTTCAAGGCTAGCCTGGTCTACAAAGCAATTTCCAGGACAGGCTCACAGGCTCCATAGGTACTGAGAAACCTTGAAGAAAAGAAAAAACCCAAATAAATAACAGTAGTAGAATACTAAGAAAATTTTGTTTGAGGGCTACAAAGGCCCACAGTGTAACCAGCCACTGGCCAGGTGATGTGGTCCTCGAGTGTTTTCTCACCTTTAAACAGGACAATTAGCTGGGTAATGGTGGCAGACACCTTTAGTCCCAGGACTCAGAAGGGAGAGGCGGGAAGATCTCAGTGAATTCAAGGCCAACCTGGTCTACAAAGTGAGTTCTAGAACAGTTAGGACTGTTACACAGAGAAACCCCCTCTCGAAAAACAAAACAAACAAACAAACAAAAGACCAAGACAATTAGGCCACCTCCCCTTTTGACTTCCAGGAAAAGGATGCGGTCACAGTGTACTGAGATGGCATTTTATGAACAGGTAGGCATTTGTTAGCACAATCATCTTAGAATTCTGGCCACAAACATTAGAAGAGGAACCTGCTCCTCACAGCAGGGACACCTAATGACATCTAGGACTCAGAAGTCACCAGTTCTTCCAGGCTTAGACTCTCCCCGGAACAGCCCCAGACCACTGGCTGATTTAATCACCCACCAAACTGAAATCACCATGGGCAGTGTCACCAACTGAGGGCAGTGTCACCTGCTGCGGGCAGTGTCACCTGCTGCGGGCAGTGTCACCGGCTGCGGGCAGTGTCACCGGCTGCGGGCAGTGTCACCGGCTGCGGGCAGTGTCAATCATCATTCAGCGCAGTGACATGCATGCATACATGCATCTGTCTGTCTGTCTGTTTATGGTGTCATGTAGCTCAGGCTGGCCTTGAACTCCCTGCCTCCTGCCCTCCTCTTTGAGCACTGGTTCTGGACTATGACTATCTTTGGTCTCCCCACTTGCCTGTTATCCTTTTTGAGCCTTAGGGACTGGGTTTGGAGGCTGGCCCAGTACCCTCGGCAGAACCCAAGTGACAGTGGCCCCAAGAGAGGCCTGATTTTTGTCTTTTAGAGGCTTTCCTTGTTATTACTCTCAGGGAGCCCAGAGCCTAGACTCCTTTTGTATGTACCATTGCTCTGTGCACAGGATCAAAGAGGATTAGCACCTCTCCTCTGTTCTTTCCTGTGCATGCTGGAGGGACCCAAGCAGGGCTTCAAGTCCCCTAAAGTCACCAGCATCTCTTTTTTCCTTTTAAAGGCAAGCTGGAGAGCCCTGGTCATCATCTATGTCCCATTGGTCAGATCTGATCACATGACTGTCCCTAGTTGCAAAGGAGACTGGGACATGTAGTACTTAGCATAGATGTCAGGCACCTCATTGGAACTGGGGGTGAAGGGCTCTATTTCTGCATTACCAAAGGTAAAACATTAGAAAGGACACTGGGCAGGAGGCGCACTGGTTCAGATGACAGCGCAGCATAGGCTGAGGTGCCTGGCTTTACGTCTGAATCCTTCACATTGTTTTAGGGGGTACTGTCCCTAGGCCCGAGCTTGGGATGGCTCTGGCAGCTTTGTAGGGCGCACTATCCCATGCCTTGTACTCTCTAGATGATAAAGAGACGCCTTAGAGGACATAGTTACTCAGGGCCTCAGGACCCACTGCCACTTGCAGAGAGATCTGCAGACCTCCAATCTTATTCAAAGAGAAAACGGGACAGAGCTCTTAAGGGTCTCACAGCCCTGCCATCTCTGCCGTCAGGGAACAGCTGGGGCCACCGGCAACTCGGGCTCTCCAAGGCTGATCTGAAGCCCAGGCAGGTGTCCTTGCTGAATCCTAAACATTCCAGCCTGGGCCCAAGGTCACTCCTAGCCCACAGAGGACAGTCAGGGAGTGAAGGACAGAGCAGAGGATGGTTCTCTACACTGTAGATACTAGACTCAAGGTCAGGGGCCTAGTCCCCACACCAGGAGGACCCTCGCTCTTCACAGGGTGTAAGCCTGTCTCTGGTCACAGATAGAGCAATAGCAGTGTCCAGTTTGGTCTGAGTCTCCATCCACCGTAGTCACCAACAAACAGCACAGGCCAGGAGCTCCTGGACGGAGCCACCCACTTCTCCTCGGAGGCACAAGTCCCTGCTGGCGACACTCTTCTAGCCAGCAGTGCTTATATTAAACCATTGCTGGTTCCCTTCAAATCACCAGGTCCCCATAGCCCTCTGCCAGCTGTGTCTGCGTGGCGTTTTGATGGACAGGAATAGTGACCTCTTCCTCCACTGCTGCAGACACAATGCCCAGGCCTAGGATGTAGAACCCTGCGGATTCCTGGCAGGAGCTGGGAGAATGAATGAGTGGGTGAATGAGTGATTGACAAGTGATTGAGTGAACTCTGCCCTCAGCCCAGGGATGTGTGCTTAGGTTATGAACTTAGATGCAAGGGGGGATTCTACCTCTGCGATTTACTGGCTGGGTCACCCAGAGTAGCATGTCTTCTTGAGCTTTGGTTTCCTCCCCTCCTAGATTGGGATTAACAGCACCTCATAGGAGACAATAAGATTTTAGGGTGTAAAGCAGACCCTGACACCCCACACCTGTGATACTGGCTTTCCTGGAGCCACATGAGGCTGATTCTACAACCCAATGTCAAGATCCTCCAGCCTGGCTGCCTTAAGAGCAGGAATAGCGGACAGAAATGTTTACTGGGCAGAGAGATGGCTCAGCAATTAAAGGTTCTTGCTGCCAAGCTTGGTGACCTGAGTTCTACCCTTGAGACCCACATGATGGAAGGCTAGAACCAACTCCTACAAGTTGTCCTTTGACCTCCACGTACGCGTGAACGCACACACATGCACAGACACACACACACACACCAAACAAATAAATAAATGAAAACTTAAAATTTCTATGCATTCATTTATTCACTTATTCATTCTTGACCCATGATGAGTTGCCAAAAATTTTCTGTATATTCTTGATGTTAGCCTCACCTGGATGCTAGTGGAGGCAGAAAGGAGAGGCCTGGGCAAAGCTGAAGCCACCATGGCCAACCTCCATGCAGAGGGAACTGCATGTGGTCGAGACTCTGCCAGCCAGCAACCCGAGGCTCACCTAGCCTCCCTGTCCTCCATGTCATTTCTGATCTTTTCATCCTTCCTGGGAAGGGGCACTGCCCCACCCTGCTGGAACCTGGCAGCCAGGTCCTGTCCCGCTGGGTTTCCTTCCATCCTCTTGCCAGCAACTCCTGGGATTCTCTGAACCATTGGTGACTGCCTGTGGCTCTTAGCCCACACGGTCTGGGTAAACCCAACTTCTCCTGAGATGTGAGAGGTATCACCAATGCTGGTGAAGGCTTCTGGCTTCAGTGGAGCTGGGCGGAAGGTACTGCGTGGAAAGAACATGACGAACAGGGCAGAGAACAAAGGAAGAGCTCAGCTGCATAGCAGACCCTCATGCAGCACGGTAACATTTGCCCACTCTCTGTGTGTGTGTGTGTGTGTGTGCGTGCGCGCGTGCGCGCGAGCATGTGTGTGTGTGTGTGCATGTGTGTGTGCACATGTATGTGTAGGTGTGCACGTGGGCAAGTGTGGAGGTCAGAGGACAGCTTTCAGGAGTTGGTTCTCTCTTGGCAGCAATTACCTTAACTGGCTGAGCCATCTTGCTGGCCCAGCATTAATCCATTCTGAGAGCACAGCACCTACAACTCAGCCCTGCCTGACCCTGCCTCTCCGCTAGTGGCACTTAACCTTGGGGACACATTGAAGCAATGTCCCTAGAACCTTTTGACCATATCCCCACACTGCCACCTTTACCATGGAAACCAGGTGTGCTCCTTGCTGATGCTGCAGCACCAGCAGCTTCTGTCTGTCATTTTCGATCTATACGGCATCCTTGCCCATCCCAAGACCCTCCCTCGGCCCCCTTCACACACGGACTCCGAGGGGAGACATCTGCTTAGGTATATGCTAGGGAAGCATCTGCCTTATTACCTTGGTTCAATAGTAGCAGCCATGTCTTGGGCTTACCCAGTGTGCATTGCAGCATAGTAAAGTCCCATGTAGACAGGGAAACAGGGCAGGGTCCAAGCCCAGGCTTCAGCTTCTGGAAAATACACGAGGTCTGGGAACTTCACAAATAATGGCTCTGGGGCCTCCTGGAATCTGCTGGCCCACGGGAGCAGAGAAGAAATGGGGGGGGGTTGCGGACGGACTTCACAGTGCAGGGAAGACTATGCTGCACCTGTATTTCCAGGCTTAGACACAGGAACCCACTATAGAAGAGCCTGTCCCCATTCCAGAGTTCTTTCCCTGCCTTCTCAGGAATACTTCCCCTGAGTATTTCCACTCACAGGAAAGGATGCATGGCTGAACCAGCCGGTGCACGGACCTGTGACCACCGTCCTCAAGAACACAGCACCACACCTGCACACATACAAAACACGTGCACACGCTGCTCACCAACATACCTGTGCAGCCCAAAGGTGCACATATACAAGCAGGCACAAATGCTCATATACTCCTGCATGGCACACATGGGTACCTGTGCATAAAAACACACAGCCATATGTGCTCCTTGTATGTAGTATGGATGGCACACAGGTACATGTGTTTAAGTACACACACATGTACACACAGACATGGTACAATTATGCACATAGCACTGCCCACACATACTCCTACACATTAAATATGGGTGCATACATACACACCCTGCAGAGTGGAGGTCTGCACGCTTGCACAGACAGGACACTGTGCACATGCTACAGACATACACACACACTTGCCCTGAGGTGGTGGCCATAGACACTTCTGATGGAGTCCGAGTGCTGTCCCTCCCACTCCTTGTGTGGGTCCTTGGGGGAGCTTCCATAGGCCATGGTGATGGGAAAATGGGACTGGCTGACCTTCCTTGACCCACTAAAAGGAGCAGATTTCTAGGCAGGGTACCTGGTTCCAAGTCCAAGTCCTGGGGAGGGGTCGAGTTGGATGGTGATGGTAGGTGAGATTGGCAGAGGGCTCAGGGTCATAACCTAGACTCCACAGCCCCTAATCTTCATGCCCTGGGTCTCCCTGGCTGCACTAGAGAGGGGGAGCAGAAAGTACTTAGAGAAGTGTCAAGGTTGTACTGGGGTGTCATAGGAGGTAGAAAGGACAGAGCCAACAAGACCTGCAGTGACTGGATGGATGGATGCTTGGGCCTGGGGTAAGGGGAGGAGGGGCTGCAACAGCAGTGGCAGGGCTGCTGTGCGTGGTGCACTCAGCTCTGGGGTCCGCGCGCCAGCCAGGCCGGACCTCTGACTGGTGGGTTGTTTTGCTCAGCTGTCTAGCCCTTGAGTCTGTCCCCTGTCTCTGACAAGAGGATGAGTCTTAAGGACAGAGGGTGGCCAGACACAGAAGAAGCCCACAAATGAGGCCCATGCCTCCTTTGCTCCGCTGTACGCACCCCGGAAGCGGACAGGCTGCAGCCCCTCTGCTAGCTGCTGCAGCTGCCTCAGGCCCTGGGACTCTTGCCCCCAGGGCAGGCAGGTGTCTACCCCTGAACCTCTGCCAACCAAAATCTCTCCATTTCTGTCCAGGACCACCAACCCTGGGGACAAGGAAACACTAAAGGATGTGCCCTGGAGCCTCAGAAGACCAGGCTCCCTGACCGCCCCTCCTCCAAGTCCAGTCTGGAGTCAGCCCCATCCTTGCTACCCTCTTCCCCTCCCCACCCACACATCCAGTCAGACCCATGGTCCAAATCCATTCTGTCCGTTCATCTGCCAGCTGCCAACCCATTCCAGTCCTATCTGTGGAGCCTTCCTGATAACGCTTCTGCCTCCACCTTTGCCCCGCATTCACTTTCTCTCATGACAGCCAGAGAGATCTTTCTGGAAAGTGCTTCTAAATGTGCCACTCCCCCTGCCCAAAACCTTCCATGGCACCCATTACTCTCAGTAGAACACTGAAAATAACATGCCTACAAGCCTGGAGTGGCCAACCCTCGCTGACTTTCGCCTCCCACGACTCTCGACTTCTAAAAGGACCACATTTCAACCGCCCGCTTTTTCTCTGCTGTCATCCCAGCCCAGACCCTTGCACAGGCCCGCCGTGTGTCTGTCTGTCTCCAGAACACCAGGGCACCCTCAGCTTGGAACTGTAACCTAGATCTTTACTGGACAGGCTCCTGCCTCTTGCCCCTGATAGGCTGGCCCAGCAGTCTCCTCCCAACTCAATACCTGCCATCCCAGGCCCTCTGCTATACCCTGCTTGGGAAGGGTGCTTAGAAGGATATTATGGGCAGGATAGCCAGAGCTCTCTAGCTGTAGCATCTGTTGAGTCTCTGGTTAGCCCTTCTAACTGCAAACCTGGATGCTGTGTGAGCCCAGAGGCAAAGAGTAGGGAAGGGTTCTCAGCCCAGCCCTGCCCAGGGGATTTCTCAGTATTTATCTCGTACCGTCTGTGCATCCCTCCTTGATGGTTCTGAGCAGGAAAGAGATCTGGGGCTTCTAATGGATCCCCTCCTTCACCATCAGTCACGTGCTCGCGTGAGCAGAGGGTGAGAACCCATCTGGTCTGGCTGAGGAGAGCAACATTAGCAAGAAGAGCCCGTTCCAGCTCAGGAAAGAAAGAAAGAAAAGGCCCCTGTTGGCTTGGAACTGGACTCATAGCTTGGGTTGGAAGCCCAGATCATCATCGACCTGCTGAGGTCCACCTGGACCCATCTGGAACAGCTTTGTCTCTCCCTCCTGGCGTGGCCCTCCCAAGATAGCTCTGGACACCTGGTCTGTGCCAAATTCAGAGGTTGGGGGAGGAGGGGTGACTACCCCTAGAAGTCCAGATAGCTGGGCAAAACACCTAGAGTCTCGGAGTCCAAAGGTAGTGAGGAGCAGAGAGCATCCTAGGCTCCCACCAATGAACTCTAATAGGCTCCAAGAAGCAGCATGATTCCATTCCCCAGACTCCAGCAGTGAAGAAGGCCAGGCTGAGGCCGACTCCAGCAAACCACACCCACAGGAGGAAGCTTGCCTATGTTTCCCTCACTGATAACACTTCAGATGCTAAGACTTCCTGTGGATTCTGGAAGATCCCACACTTGCCCCAGCCACCGGGCCTTTGCACATGCCAGCACCCCCTCTTCCCCCTGTGTGACTGTACAAACGGGCACCCCTGGGGATGAAATGTTGCTTCTCCCTTGTTCCTCCAGGAAAAAATCAGCTCAGCACAGTGGGATTCTCTGTGGTCTCTCTCTCAGGACCTCAGCATCCCTACGGTGCCACTGAACTCTTTTCTGCTCTTATAAACCAAGTAGCATTTTGTAGCGTGTTAGAGAAATCTAAGCAAGCAGGCTATGCTGTCTCCTGTTCTTGTAGTTCCCTGAGCTGGTGGGCACACCCTGTTTCTAGGATTTGTACTGTGTTAATAGCGCTACTGTGAGTATCCATGTCCCTTGTTTTGTGTTGACATTGGTTTTTCTCCCTCTGACATGCATGGCTAGGAGTGGAATGGTTGGGTAAGTGCATGTTCTAATTTTTATGTATGATGCTGAGATTTGAACTCACAGCCCATCCCACACTAAGCAAATTCTCTACCCCTGAAGCCACTTCCCGGCCCTAGTTTAGCATTTGAAAATGCTAAACTCTTTCACGTCTGGACCAAGCTGTGTGGGGTCGAGGCTGGGGATTGGAAGCCACGCCTACCCCACCCAAGGACCCTCTTCCCTTCCTGCCAAGGCTGAACCCCCCCGCTAAGCAGGTCTCATCTGGCCTAACTCATCTGGCTGCTGGCTGGAGAGGAGCCAAGGACGACAGGGGACTGGTTTTCTAAGGCAGCCCAGTAGGGCTTTTTCCAGGGCCCCCGGGGCTTGGAGGGAGGCTCAGGCAAAGGCAACAGGGTAGGTGTGTACGGTTTGTACGTAAGTCTTCAGAGCAGGCTAGCCCCAGTGCACCTGTCTCCACCTGGGTCTCCCTGGTAGTGACAGAAGCTGAGGGGGGATGGAAGGGGTGCTGGGGTCTCCTTGGGCACTGGGCTAAAGCTGGTGCGGAGTGGGTGGGCACCCGAAAGGGGAGGCAGCTGCTCCCACGCGGCTCAGAGAGGAGAAAGGAGGCGCCAGCAGAACCCAGGCGGAGGGTGGATACCTACACCGAGCCCGGGAGACCGAGACCAGGAGCAGGGACTCTCCCCTAGAAGGGGGCGCGGGCACCTCATTAAAACCGCAACCCGGAGCCGGGCCGCAGCGCGCAGAGCCGGGCTGCAGGCGGCCTCCCGCGTACCGGGGCCCGCGCCGGCTCCAGCCGCCCGCGGCCGACCTCGCGCGTCCTCAAAGCCAGCCTGTCCCACTTCCCCCGCCGGTTGCTACAGCAACTGAGCTCTGAGTAATCAGCTGCACCGTGACCTTTCTTCCCCCGGAGAGAGAGAGAGAGAGAAAGAGAGAAAGAGAGAGGGAGGGAGGAAGAGAGAGAAAGAGGGACGGAGGGGAGGAGAGAGCTGGAGGGAGGATGGAAAGAGGGAGGGAGAAGAGGGATGAGAGAAGATGGAGGGGGGAGGGATGAGAGAGGACGGAGGGAGGATGGAGAGAAGGAGAGGGAGGAGGGATGAGAGGATGGAGGGGAGGAAGGGGGAAGAATGTTGGAGAGAAACGGAGAAGGGGGAGGGAGGGAGGAGGAGTCGTAGAGGCTGAGCGGCGGTCAGAGCGGTAAAGACAACCACAGCTGGGGTCTGGGGGCCGTGTTGGGAGGGGCTGGCAGCCAGAAGGCAGAAGAGAGGAGTGGGGAGCTGGCAGCACCGTGGTGGAGGAAGATTCCTGCCTTGTGCCTCCTTGCCCCCCTCCCCAGGGCGGTGAGGGGACTGAGAAAGGCTGGCAGGACCCCTCTCCAACAGACCTGACCTCCCATTCCCCAGACGGGACAAATGAGGTGAAGGCACCCCTCTCCTCACTCATGCAACTGACAACTGACGGGGAGTGGGGGGGGGGAGACTGGAGTCATAAGAACTCTCAGCACTCCCCCTCCCCCTGCCCTCTGGCCTCAGTTTCTCTGGTGGTGGAGCGTGACTCCCTAGGGCATCGAGCAGGCTGCCTAGCCTCACCCCAGGTAGAGAGAACCTGGCAGCTTTTCCTTTCACACCAGATATTGACTTGAATTCTCTGAAGGTAGCTGGAGGGGAGGATGTGGGGGCTGGAGATGAAGAGGTGGGGAAGGGGTGGACAGCAGCAGCACCCACGAGGGTCAGGCATGCCAGGGACAGAACACAGCCATGACTCCCTCAGACATGGTAGGGAACCTTCCCTGGTCCCCAGAACTCATCCGCGCTCCTCCTCTTGGGCATGCTGCCCTGGGGTTGGTGCCAGCACCAGGCCTGTCACCCACAGGCCCTGGGGACCTGCCAGCCGCCTGTTTACCAGACACGCCAGCCCCCTAGTCACAGCCTGGCCTCCGAGTGGGGAGTGGGGGAGGGACGACAGATGGTGGAGGTGCCATTCTAACCAGAGTCTGAGGCAGTTGAGGAACAAGAGAAAGCCCTCTTGGGGGAGTGTGGAACCCTCCTACACTACTCCCTCTCTCATCTTAAACCCCCTGCACCCACTGTATGCAGAAGTACTGGAACACCCTGGCCAACCTCAGGTCAAAATGGCTCCAGACCCAACAGCCTGTCATTTGTATTGACTGCTCAATCACCCATGGGCTTTGGGGCGCCCCAGCAGCAGGCTGCATGGCAGGTCCCTGGGGGAGGAGAGCTACCTGATCCCCAGCAAGCAGCAGGGGGCCAGTCATCTGAATAGAACTTCTGGATGCTCATAGGATCACTCCAAGAAGGACCCTGTGCCTAGCTCCCTGAGCTGTCTCCATAAGACACCCTATGTTTCAACCCTGTCTCCGCCTCCTAAGGGGCTGCAGAACCTCTCTGGCCTTCAAGCTACATCAGCAACATCTTGCAAGGTTCTGACCTCATCCCCCTTCAGAGGTCTTAGCAGACAACAACAGGGACTGCCCTGCGAAGTCCCCAGAGGACCAGAAACGGATCGGAATCCACTTTGGTTTTATTGGGGAGAGGGGGTGTATGCTCATTGTGCCTCGTACGTGTGTGGGGCAGACAGGACAACTTCAGATGTTGGTCCTCGCCTTCCATCTTAGTCAGGGTGACTATTGCTGGGATGAAACACCATGACCGAAAAGCAAGTTGGGGAGGAGAGGGTCTATTGGGCTTATGCTTTCACATCCATAGCTCAGCACTGAAGGCAGTCAGGGCAGGAACTCAAGCAGGGCAGGAACCTGGAGGCAGGAGCTGATGCAGAGGCCATGGAGGGTGCTGCTTATAGCTTGTTTCCCATGGCTTTTTCAATCTGCTCTCTCTCTCTCTCTCTCTCTCTCTCTCTCTCTCTCTCTCTCCCCTCTCTCTCTCTTTTTGTTTTTCAAAACAGGATTTTTCTGTGTTGCTTTGACTGTCCTAGAACTCACTCTGTAGACCAGGCTGGCCTTGAACTCACAGAGATCCACCACCTGCCTCTGCCTCCGGAGTGCTGGGATTAAAGGTGTGTGCCACCACCGCCTCGCTTCAACCTGCCTTTTTATTGAACCCAGGACCACTAGCCCAGGGATGACCAGCCCTCCCATGTCAATCACTAATTAAGAAAATGCTTGCCAGGCGGTGGTAACCTTTAATCCCAGCACTCTGGAGGCAGAGGCAGGGGGATCTCTGTGAGTTTGAGACCAACCTGGTCTAAAGAGCTAATTGTCTCAGGGGAAAACGAAGAAGAAGAAGAAGAAGAAGAAGAAGAAGAAGAAGAAGAAGAAGAAGAAGAAGAAGAAGAAGAAGAAGAAGAAGAAGAAGAAGAGAGGGAGGGAGAGGGAGAGAGGGAGGGAGGGAAAGAAGGAAAGAAAGAAAGAAAGAGAGAGAGAAAGAAAGAAAGAAGAAAATGACTGCTTTACAGCCCAATCTTAAGGAGGCACTTTTCCAATTGGGGCTCCCTCTTCTCAGCTCCCTCTAGCGTGTGTCAAGCTGACATAAAACCTTCCATTTGTCTGAGACAGGGTCTCATCTCTGCCAGGCTAGTTGACCTTTGAACTTCCTGGGCTTCTCTCCACTTCCCATCTCTCTGAGTGCCAGGATTACAGATGAGCAGCTACTGTCTGAGCTCTGGGGTTCACAGTCCTCACACCTGTATGGCAAGCACTTTGCCCCCTAAACCATCTCCCTGACCCCCACCCCCGCTTTGAGACAGGGTGTCCCAGGCTAGTGTCTAGCTTGATACATAGCTCAAGGATGCCCTTGACCTCCTTTCTCTCCAGCTTCCACCCCCTGAGTGCTGGGACCACAGGCCTATGCCATGGCACCCAGTTTGCAGGATTCTGGGGATCTAACTCAGGGCTTCATGCCCACTAGGCAAGCGCGCAGCGCAGAGCAATATACCCTTCTTCCATCTCTTAATCCCCTGCTTGACTTTAGACAGTTTCCTAATTCCAGCCTGAATAAACCAGGCAGGACTAGTCTCGTGTGTGGGTGTTCCAGGCTGGATTTTGCTGTGAGCACAATTCCCAGGAAATGTTTCCTGGAGCCACACAGAAGTCCCCGTAGACACAGGAAAGAGGAAGTTAATCACAGGACAGGATGCGGCAGGGTGGGGCTTGGTTGGGGAGGATCAGGAGGTCATGGTGTGGAAGACACTCACAGTCAAGGGTCTGTGTGTGAGTTGTGTGAGGTCGATGTTAGGGGTCTTCTTCTCTTGCTCGCTACCTTATATTTTGATCTCCCCCTGCATCCAGTGCTCTCCAGTTGGCTAGACTGGCTGGCTGGTGAGCCCAGGAGTCCTCCTGTCTCTGCCACATCCAAACTCGGGTCTTCATGCTTGCAAAGGCAGGCTCTTTACCAATTGAGTATCTCTCCAGCCTCAGTCAGGAACCCCTGAGGGGTTCCTGTGTGCAAGCATGTGTGTGCATGCATGTGTGTGGGGGGGTATGTTGTGTGTGTGTGTAATATAATGTATAGCTTGTGGTGTTGTGTTGCATTTTGTACATATGTGTGTGTTGTGGTGTGTGTGTATGTGTGTGGTGTAATGTATAGTGTGGGGATGTAGTGTGTGTGTATCCATGTGCCATTGCCCCTTTTAGACATGTGGGGAAACTGAGGCCAGCCCAGATAACCTTTTCCAAGTCCTATGGAGCAGATTCAAGGAACACCAAGGTACTTCTGAAACTCCCACACAACCTGCTCTTCACCGTAGGTCAGTGTTACCTCCTATTTACCCACTGGTGCCTCTGTCTTCCATTGTCTATGCTCCAGTCTACCCATTCGCCTCACCATGTTCTATGTGTCCATCCAATCATCCATTTATCCACTCACCTTAATTCACTACTTACAGACATATCCAGCCAACAATCAATCATCCATCCACCCATCTACCCAGCTACCTTCCTATCTACCCACCCACTCATCTGTTATTCATTTACCAAAACACCCATCCATCTTCCTATCCACCCACCCACCCATTCCCCACCCACCCATCCACCCACTCGCCCACTATTCATCCATCTATTAACCTACCCACCATCCATCCTCCCGCACCTATTACCTGTCTACTAATGTCTCCACTTCCTTCCTTCATCCACTCATCCTGATTTTATCCACAACCATTCTGAGCCTAGTTCCTGCGGCTCCTGCTTCAGAACGTGCCTGGTGGGCCAGATGCCAGTCCTGTGGCCTCCTTGGGTGCACACTCTCCCTCTCCAGGTTTCCACTCTATTCTGCCTGCTCCCATAGAGACTGTCTGGGGCACAGGACATCCATTCTGCCACTTTTCCCAGTGCACCTCCCCTGGGTGGGACCTGACCTCTGGTTCCCCTTTCTCTTTCTCCTCAAGGCTCCTGCCTCTGACTAGAAGAGGACTGAGAAGATGGCTAGCCATCCCTGTCTTGAGGATAGAAAGTGGATCAAGGCGGCTTCAGGGGAGGTGCCAGTGTCTTTGATAAAAGAGATAAGAAAGCTTGAGGCAAGAAAGAGAAGGCAGTGGCGCATGCCTTTAATCCCAGCACTTGGGAGGCAGAGGCAGGCGGATCTCTGTGAGTTCGAGTCCAGCCTGGTCTACAAGAGCTAGTTCCAGGACAGGCTCCAAAGCTGCAGAGAAGCCCTGTCTCGAAAAACCAAAAAAAAAAAAAAAAGAAAGAAAGAAAGAAAGAAAGAAAGAAAGAAAGAAAGAGAAGGCAGCAGGAGGAGAGCAGTTTCTTGGGGTACCCTGTCACATGTCCCATAAGGTTGTTCCTCTCTTTGTGACAGCTAGTGTCACCTAGTGCCTCTTAGTAATTCTGTACTGGTGTTTTGCTACCAAGCACACTTCTCTGATGAGAGAGAACTGAGGCTCAGAGTGGGCCAGCAACTTTCCCAAGGTCACACAGCTCTCACTACACATCTGAACACCAGTGAGGCCAAAGTTTGCAGCTTTCCTATGTCTCCTCATCTTAAATATGTACCCTCAAGGGTGAGGAAGGGGAACTGCCCTTCTCTGCCTCTTGGGTAGCTCTCAAAGACTCTGCATTTGATCTATTCATGCTGTGCCTGCCTGGTTTTCAACAGCAGTCTTGCTATGCAGCTCCTGGCCTAGCCAGGTTTCACCCTAGGCTTCAAAACCAGTCCAGGCCCAGAGCAAGGCTGCAGCTCTGCAAGCTGGGGAGGCACGAGCATGGCTGTCAGCAGAGTTCCCCCATCAGCGCCAGCCCCAGCCTCCCCGCTTAAAGATCGCCTCAGGCGCTCTCTTAAAGACGCGAATGCTGCTGCTGACATTTGGGAGATCCTGGCAGCCGATCAAACCCAATCTGAAAATCGGAGCTGCGGGGAGGGGTGGGCACCAGGCAGCGGGGACATGACTGCCTGGGCCTGCAGGGCCCAGGGTGGCAGAGCTAGGGCAGGTCCTGGCGGAGGCTATACCTGCACACTGGCCCTGCCTATCTGGGTGCTCCATTCCTTTGAGAAGAGTACAGAGCCCAGGAGGAAGAGGGGAGAGGAGGAGGAGAAAACGGGGGAAGAATGGGGGAAAAAGGAAGGAGGAGGAGGGGAGGCAGCAGAAGGCAAGGAAGGAGGAAGTGAGTTGTGGGAGGGGACATGTGGAGGACAGGTAAACTTCCTATTTCTGCCCCAGTCACCAGGACCTGGCAAACAATTGGCCCCTCAGGCAAAATCCAAGCCGAGGCTGAAGAATTACACTCCACACAAAGGGAAGGAAGTCCTGGTGTGAGCCCAAAGCAGGGCTCCTCCAGAAGTAGGGAGGAGGAGCTCTGGAGGAAACTGAGGAACCAGAGGGAGGGTCAACATAGGGCAGCCAACCTTACTTCTGCCTCAGGGACTACCCACTGTCTACCAAATTTTTCAATGCCTTGGGTCACCCTGCCCCTGTCCCTTCCTTTTCAAAATCTGCCCATCCCCACACCATCCACTGCCTCCGCTGCTCACCCAGCCACCCGCTCATCCCTCCGGGCTACCTTCTGCCCTCTACCTGCTGGGTCATACACCTGCTCTTTTGCCCACACATATCCATCCATCTGCCCACATACCCGGCTGTCTTCTCAACCCTTGTTCAATCACCCACAGAGCCTAGCCTTTCCTCCACCATCCAAATACCCACCTACTGCCTACACATCCCTCCAAAGAGGACTTTCGGAGCAGGCAAGCCACTCCAGCACAGTGTGGGAGTTAGCGAAGCTAGGAGACACCCAGGTCAGTGCGAGAGAGCGGGCGCTCTGAGAGGCTAGCATCAGCAACCTGGAGCACTACAGAAGGCCAAGGGCCAGCCTTTCAGCCATTCCACACCCACTCTCCAAACAGACACCATTCTGCTCTTGAAGGACACCCCCCCCACACACACACACACAGAGACCAGAGCTACACAGATCCTGTGCGGGCTTTGATTTGTGTGTGTGAATTTAGGTTTTGGGGGCCCCAAGCTGTGCCTTCTTCCAGGTGTACTGACTAATATGGCACCTAAGGCTTAAAGAAGAGGAGAAGCAGCAGACAAAAAGGAAAGCTGGGCATCATCATCTTTGTCTCCTCTCTCCACACATGTCTAGCATCCCCTGCACCTGTGACCTCCGTCATGCTTTGGTCATGTGGCAGACCATGCCCTGCTCTTCCCAAGCCTCCACGTCTGAAGCCCTATAGTTCATACATGGAGAGTCCTTCCAAAATTAAACTTTGACAGCTATAGCCCCCATTGCCCTCTGGGTAGGGTTCTATACATCCCATCTTGACCTGCATGGCCCCTCCCAAGCTGGGCAGTGGTTGACATCTCTGGGCTCACGGAAGGAAAGGTCCATCAAATTCATGGCTTTCCATAATAAATCCACAAAGCCATAGTCCCATCTGAACTGCTGGGCTCTCTTGGCCAAAAGCCTAGAAAATTCCAGAGTCATCAACTCCCTGCTCACCCCCAGCCCCTGACTCTACCATTGTTTATCTAGGAGCCCAGTTGCAATCCCAAGCTCGCCTGTCCAATATCAGGCCCCAGGGAGAAAAACATCACTATGGCTACACGAATATTCTAGCTTCCCGCCCCCAGACCTTCCCTGCCCAGATCTGGCCACTTCTATTCAGTATTTGTGCCTTAAACCAAAGCCAGCTGCTTGGCTTCTTTTTCTGCCTACAAAACATTTTCACTCATTTTATGGCCACAGAAATCTCCTTCCGGTCCCTACATTCTCAGGAATTACTCCCTGGCCCTGATTCAGAATTGGATTGAAGCTGGAGGCTGTCTCTCCGCAGCTTCCAAGGAAAGGGTTTATCTGCTTGTTCCTTGACCTTGAACAGAGAGCCGCAGCAGCCCCAGAGATGGTGCAGGTGCTGCAAAGGGACAGCTGGAGTGAGCTGGTTGAAGGCCGCAGCTCCTGTGCTCTGCCCCTAGGGCCAGGGGCCAGATGGGGCAGAAGGAGGCCAAGCTGCACCGTATGCATAGTAACACGGAAGCAAGCTGCCTCTGTCCTCCATGGGACCCCGGGCTGTGGTGTCTGCTGTGCTTTAGCCTGAGTCTGCTGGACAGGGCTCAGATACCTTGAGTGCTGTCAGGGGCCTTGAGTGGTTCACACAAGAAGCCACCTGTGACTTTTCCAGATCCAAAGCTATGCCCGGCTTCATGATGGAGAGGGGTAGCCGTCATATTAGGAAAAGAAAGCCATCTTCCCCTTTCCATTCCAGCGGAGGGGAGCGGATTATGACCCGGATGTCTAGTGACATCTTCTGTGGCCTTGCCCTGCCTTTTCCAAGCCTCCAGGCCCGAACCCCCCCAGACCACATGCATGGAGAAATCCTTCTGAAATTCAATTCTGACAGCCGTGCTCCCCCTTGCCCTCTGGGTAGGGTCCTACACATCCCATCTCAGCCTGTGTGGCCCCTCCCAAGCTGACCCGTGAGCCCATGGCCACTGCAAGACAACCTGTGCTCTCTCATGGGGTTTGGGGGGATGGGCATATGGTCTCATGCAGCTCAGTCTGGCCCCAGTTTCGTCTGTAGGAGAGGATGATCTTGAACAAGAGAGTGCTGGGACTGCAGGTGTGGGTCGCCATTGCCATTCGGTGTGTGCAGTGCTGGGTGGCGTTGCAGAGATCTGCTCCATGGAGTCAACTTACTGCTTCAGTGCTCTTCCTCCTGGATGGCACTTTTGGAGGGACCAGTTGTCTTCTTTCCCGGTCCTCCCAGAGCTCAGAGTTATCACACAGTGTATATGCCACAGGAAGGGGTGTGTGCCCCAAATCCCAGGTCAGGGACTGTTGCTTGTCTGTGAACTGCTTTGTGACGTGATGATACTAGTGAAGAAATGGAAAGGTCACATTTAGAAGCTGGCGGCAGACATATGCCTCTGCCTACCTGCGGTTGTGACCATGTCAAACAGTATGGAAGCTGGGTGTGTGGCACACTGTCTGGAGTTCCAGCCCAGTGTAGACCACATGAGACCATGTCTCAAACTGTGTGGCCTTCCCCCTACATCTCACACCTGGAAACTAGGAAATGCTATTTACTTATTTACTGTTTATTATGCCGAGGGTGGAACCCAGGATCTCCTGTATGCTACTGAGCCCCTTGTCAGAAACCATATTCTCAAGGGACATGGACTTTGCTTACTTGTTGCCTCAGTTTCCTCAGTAGCAAAATGGGAAGAACAATGGCTCTTCTGCCCTCCTTTCATGCCTGGATGAAATGACGCATTTATGAAAGGCTCTAAAAGACATGGCCAGGTGTTGCTATCTCCTGTATGTGTCTATGTGTGTGTCTGGATGGGTATGTGTGTGCATGACTGTGTTCTCATGTGTGGACCAATATGGATGCATATGTGTGATTGTGTTTGTAGAGATCAGAGGTTGTTATTTGGCGGGGGGGGTCTTCCTCTTGCCACATTTTATCAAATATTTACTTTTTAAAATGTTTTGTGTATGAACCAGTGTTTCACTTGAATGTGTGTCTAAGCACCACATGTGTACAGCGCCCATGAAGGTCAGAATGTCATCAGAAACGTCAGATCTCCTGGAACTGGAGTTAGGGATGGTTAGGCAGCCATGTGCTGGGAACCAAACCCAGGCCCTCTCAAGAACAGCAAATGCTCTTAACCACCGAGCCATCTCTCCAGCCCCACCATCTTACTTTTTGAGATGCAGTCTCTCACTAAACTTGGATCTTACTAATTGGCCGAACAGAAACCTCCTCTCTAGCCATTGTCTCCCAGTGCTGGGATCACAGTGCACTGCTGCACTTCCTCTGTCTCTCAGTGCTGGGATTACGTGCAGTGCTGCACTTCCTCTTTCTCCCAGTGCTGGGATCACAGTGCAGTGCTGCACTTCCTCTTTCTCCCAGTGCTGGGATCACAGTGCAGTGCTGCACTTCCTCTTTCTCCCAGTGCTGGGATCACAGTGCACTGCTGCACTTCCTCTGTCTCCCAGTGCTGGGATCACAGTGCAGTGCTGCACTTCCTCTTTCTCCCAGTGCTGGGATCACAGTGCAGTGCTGCACTTCCTCTTTCTCCCAGTGCTGGGATCACAGTGCACTGCTGCACTTCCTCTTTCTCCCAGTGCTGGGATCACAGTGCAGTGCGCTGCTGCACTTTCTCTGCCTCCCAGTGCTGGGATTACAGCGCAGTGTTACACCACACCAGTTCGGAGATTTGAAATCAGCTCTTCATTACTACACAAGGAATATTTCACCCACTGAGTCATGTCTCCAGGCCTATCCATCACATGACCAATATTGTGACAAACTCAGTTTTCCTATAAGGGCTGAAGTGACAGGGACAGGATGGGGTGAGTTCCAGATGCTGTGTTCTCCTGCCCCTCAGTTTCTAGGACATCAGTGTATCCAGAGGCTGGGGCCTCTGTGACTACACCAAGACCTTGGTGGCTTTCCTAAGGCCCACAGGACACTTCAGGCATCAGTTTAGGAATACCTGACATCACTGGTGGTGTGAGGACATGGGAGCCTAGTGGTTAAGGATTTGGGCATAAGGCATCCTTGGGTTCAAGTCCTGAGTCTTCTGCTTTCTAGCCAAGTGGGCCTTGGGCAAGTTACTTAACCCCAGGAACTCTGAGACACAATGTCAGGAATTTTACAAACAACCTTCTAACCTGCAGACAGTCTCACTAGGCAGGCTTGTCTCCTGTGTCCAACAGGTGGCTTGTGGTGGCCCCCAAGGTCCCCTGACCATAAAAAAGAATGGATAATACTTAATTGCCAGGTGCTCCTTGCAGAGCAATGGAATAGACTGAGGGCCTTTGGATGTTAGAGAACAGAGCGAGGGTGTGCAAACACCCATTAAGAGGCTCAGGTGCTGTGCCTCTTGGGTGTGAGCCCCAGGGAGCAGAGGGCGCGTCTCTGGAGCACCCTGTTCTTGGCAGAGCAATAGCAGAGTGGACTGTCTGGACTGCCTTCCCCACGTGCAGGCTCTCAGCAGCCTGCTGCCTCCAGGGTAGGTTCATTGACTAAAGCGCATCACAAGGCTACGGCTGATGCTGGGGATTCTGAAGGGAGCAGGGGGAACTCAGCCTGCCACACGGAGACAGGACAGGCCTGGATAAGTCTCATCACAGCAGATAGGTTACAATGACCAACCTACTTGCCATCTGCCATCTTGGTTGCCAATAGAGATGCCTCTCTCATGGTGCCTTAGAGATGACCACAAACGCCATGTCACCCCCTCTTCCAGACCTGGGGCTCCCCACCCCGCTTTGATCTGGGCTGAACAGAGGAGACCTGACACGTGCATCTCCACGGATCAGGGTGTTTCTCCCCTGGGAGCTAGCCACTTCTAGAAACATGTCACCTGTGTGCGAGCAGGAGCGTCAGAGATGGGACATGAAAGGGCCAGATGCATGAAGTATGCCTGTGGGAACATTAACCTGGCCATTCACTAAACAAGCACCTGGCAAATGACCCTAGTGACAACTATCTTGGTGAGAGACATGAAAATGGGAGCAGGGAAGTTTGTGGTCTCAGCCTGCTGGGACATGGAATCGGGGCTCACCCATCTGCACCTCAGGTTGTAGCTTGTTGGGAGATCTTTTTTTTTTAAAAAAAAACATTTTTTTACATTTTTTTATGGTTTATTTAACTTTATCTTATGTGCACTGGTGTGGAGGTGTCAGATCCCCTGGAATTGGATCTTCAGACAGTTGTGAGCTGCCACGTGGGTGCTGGGAATTGAACCTGGGTCCTCTGGAAGAGCAGTCAGTGCTCTTAACCGCTGAGCCATCTCTCCAGCCCCCGTTGGGAGATCTTTGACAAGGTGAGTTAAAACCAAGATGCTGAGCTGGACCTAAATCTAGGGTGTGCTTATAAAGAGTTGGGAAGAGGAGGGCTTTGTTGGTAGAGTACTTACTGTGCAAGTTCGAAGACCTGGGTTCAGATTCCCGGTTCCCACATAAAAAGTGAGCTGTCCTGGTGCACACCTGCTGAGGAGGTGGAGTGAGAAGGATCCCCAGAGCTCACGGGCCAGCCAGTCTAGCCAAATTGGTGAGCTCCAGGTTCAAGGAGAGACCCTGCTTCAAACAATAATGTGGAGAGTGAAAGATCACAACCTCAGACAACCAGAAGGCCTCAGAAGACCCACCCTATCACCAGGGCATAATGGCTCATGCCTGCCATCCCGGCACTTGGAGGCTAGCGGTTGAGGAAGGAGAATCAGGAATTCAGGGTCAATCTTGGTTGCACAGTTAGTTTGAAGCCAGTCTGGGCCACGTGAGACCCTGGCTCATAGAACAAAAGGAAAGGGGGGAGCTGGAGAGATGGCTTTGTGGTTAAGAGCACTGGCTGGTAATTTCCTTCCTTTCTTCCCTCCCTCCCTCTTTCCCTCCCTCCTCCCCCTCTCTCTCCCTTCCTGTAGCAAAGGAGCAAATCCAGGGCACTGAGTCTTTTAGGTAAGCATTCTATCACTGAGCTAAATCCCCAACCCCATTTCCTGCTCTTGCAGAGGACTTAGGTTCAGTTCCCAGCTTGCACATGGAGGTTCACAACTGTTCCAGGGGATTCAATGTTCTCCTCTGGCCTTTGGGCACCAGGCATACTCATGGCACACAGATATACATGCAAGAAAGTATTCATACACATAAAATAAATAAATATAGAGAGAGAGGAAGGAAGGGAGAGAGAGAGGGAGGGAAGGAAGGAAAAGGAGGAAGAAGGGAAAGAAAGAAAGGAAGAAAGAAAGAAGAGGGAGGGAGGGAAGAAGGGAGGAAAGGAAGATGGAAGGAAGAGAGAAGGCGTTCAAAGGGAACCCACCTTCTGGACATGGAGGGCATGCCTTTAATCCCTGCACAGAGGTGGATCTTTGTGAGTTTGAGGCCAGCCTGTTCTACACAGAGAGTTCCAGGAAACCAATGTTATTTAGTGAGACCTTTCTTCGAAAACAAAAGCAAAACCAAACAAAGAACCTTGCTTTGGTGACACCTTGATCCTGCTTTTCCAGCCTCTAAAACCGGAAGAGATGGCCTAAGAGCCCAGTCTGTGGTATTAGTTACGGCAGCCATGGCTGTCTCATTACACTGGGGCCACCAAAAAATGTAGAAGGAAATAATGCCCTCCTCTGAGCTCCTCAATGAAACAGGGAAGATTGCCCCTGTCCAGCTCCAACTCCGTATCTAGCTGAGGATGACCTTGAACTCTTTTATTTTATTGTGGTGTTTTGAGATAGCGTTTAATTATGTAGTTCTGGCTATCATGGAACTCTCTCTGTAGATGAGGCTGGCCCCAAACTCACAGAGACCCAACTGCTTCTGTCTCCCAAGTGCTGAGCACCTTTAGCCTCTCCTTGCCCACTGGTGTTTCAGGAGTCATCCCTCCAGATTTAACCTGGGAGGCTCTGAGCCCCTCTGGGCGTCGGCTTCCTGCTTTACTGATAATATTATTTCATTCCTTATTCATGTATTGATTGACTTTGTTTATTGCAGTGCTGGAGAGAAACCCAGAGCAGGAAGGTGCTGTTCTAAGCTCCATTCCAATCCCTGGTGGTTTCACTGTCTGAGTCTCATTCTTTAGCCCAGGCTACCCTTGAGTGGGATCCTCTTGCCAAAGCCTGGGTGACAGGCAGGTGACACCTAGGCCCTTCAGCAACAACAAAGAGTGTGATGAGCACACCAGGCAGGACCTCTCCGGGAGCAAGCGAGTACTTTCTGAACTCATGCTGAGTGTGTCTTTGTCCTGTTGTTTTTCTTTGGTCTAGAATATTCACTATTAACTGGTTCTATGGATGCCTTTGAAGGGTCTCTATAAATAGTTTAAAATTCATGATGGGGCTTCTCCAACAATGCATTTCTGGGGACACAGATGAAGTTAAAATTAAAACTTTTATCTGCTCCAAGATCGTGTCATGTGTTCCAAGCACAGATATGTCAGGAGTCTTACTAAAATGTCATTTGTCACTTGGATTTTGTAGATGCAGTTCACTGCCAGAGGGGCCAGGGCTGTGTCTGTTGTCTACTTTCAGAAGATGGCCAACCTCCAGGCCTGGCCCTGGAGTTTCACTCTGGTGGAAGCCGGTGAGCTGTCAGAGTGGCAGGATGGGACCTGCCCCAGCTGCTCCCAGCTGGAGGTCAGCACTGAATGCACCATGGGCTCCGGCCTCTGAACACTGGCCGCTGGGACCTTCACTTAGTGCAGGCTGACCTTGAACACACTGGTAGCTGTGGACGAACTGGAACTCCTGATCCCTTCTACCTCCCCAGTGCTGGGATTACAAGCATTTACCATATCCTGTTTATGCATCTCTGGGGGTGGAACTCAGGGCTTCAAGCACGGGTAGCAAGTGTTCCACACACCCAGCCACACCCCTGGTTCTCTTTCACTGGGCAGGTATAAGCACCAGGTGCACTTTCAAGTATGAAAATGTAGACTTTCTGTATCTCCTCTTGGCTTGCAAGCAGGGTACCTCCTCAGGAGCTATATGCCCTTCCCTCCCCCCCAGGGCCTTCCAAGATGCAATCTGCATTCTTGGGTGGCTACTGACCCAACCCACAACAGCTCCACAGAAACACTCATTTCCCAGTTTTGGGAAGTTAAGATCAAGGATCAGCAATCAGTGTCCTCCTGAGGAGAAAAGGGTCTGGCTGCCTGGACCCTGCCACTTCGTTTGCAGACAGCTGTCCACAGCTTTCCCTGTGTACCAGTTCCTCATATTCTCATTGTGGTCATAAAAGAACACATTGCACCTGTTAGCATTCAGGCATTATGCTGGTCTGCCCTCGGGGTCCTCAACTGCAGCC
>PVIU01007511.1:0-91219 GCA_004026605.1 Ondatra zibethicus
GCATGCTGCACCTGCAACAGCAGCTTGACCCGCTCGATGGGCGCTACCGCCGTCTTGGAGATGGCCGCGGCCACTCCACCTGCCAAGAAGTCCTTGGCGAAGGACACAGCGGCATCTGTCATGTTGAAAGAGAAAGAAAAGACAGAGGAGCGCGGAACGGGACTGGCTTGACAACCGGCTTTGACTCCCGGACTCTGGGGGCACAGCTGCCATTTCTAAAAATACTTTATCACACCTTTAATCCCAGGAGGATTAAACTCAGGAGGTGGGGGCAGGTGGGTTTCTGTGAGTTCAAGGCCTGCCTGGTCTACATAGAAAGACTTTGTCTCAAACAACAGCAAAAAGATAGAATAAGGATTGGAGAGTTGGCTAAGAGTTGGTTAAGAACATTATCTGCATTTCCAAAAAACCTAGGTTTGATTCCCAGAAACCACATGGCTCACAACCATCTGTAATTCTAGTCCCAGAGGATCCAATACCCCTTTCTGGCTTATTTTATTTTTTAAGAAAAGAAAAAACTATCTTATTTTTCATTTCTCATACCAATACCAGTTCCCACTCCCTCCCATTCCCTCCACCCTTACCCCAACCAGTGGCCCCGTAGTCCGCCCCAGCCATACAACTGCCACCCACATCCAGAGGGTCTAGTTTGGCCCAATGCTGGTTTCTTCCCTGTCCAGCTCAGGGAAACTGTTTTAGTGGCTGTCCCCATCATAGTATTGACATCTTTGCTCATATTCTCACTCTTTCCACTCTTCAACTGGACTTTGGGAGCTCAACCCCTTTCTGGCTTCTAAGGGCACCAGGCATGAGCATGGTACATAGACACACAAGGAGGTAGAGCATTCGCACACATAAAAATAAATGAATATAATTTCAAGAAGAAGAAGAAGATAGGGTAAATAGACATAAAAGGCACTAATGGGGTCAGGAGTGTGCCACGATCAGGAAGTTCGCCACTTGCCAGCTTTTATGCCTACCGTGGTTCATACTTGTAAGAAGGATGGTTTGAACCTTGCCACAAACCTCCCAAGAAACCAGTGAGTGCAATCCGGGTTCATGCTAATAACAGAAGAGATAAACGGCGTTCATCTCACCATCCACCTCAAATCCCTCAACAGTGATTCCACTGAGCAAAATCCAAACGATTGCCAGGACTCTAGCTGCAAAGGAGCCTAGAAAATACTGTTTCACTCTCTGCCCTGTGTCTCATAAGCACACACAAAAGAAGGCGGTTGGAAGAGATGGGCTTTGATCAACTATGTTTACCACAGAGTTAGATTAATGTTCTTCAGTGGCTCTTCAGAATCCTTTTCTCCAAATTGCTTTATTGTCCACCTCTTTGAAATAACTGAGGGTAACCATATGTGGCTCAGGGGAAGAAGATTCATAATCAGACTATTCTTTACCATAGGTTGCTGCATGGTTTCCTCCAGCTTATTGACACACAGTCATTTAGCAATGGCTGAGGTAGATACACAGCATACTGTGGCCCTAACCTACCGCGTAGGAGCCAATGATAGCATGGGCGAGGGCAGCCTTGCGGGTCTGTTCTCTGGAGCCCCACCAAAAGCAGGAAGGATAAACCTCTTTGGATTTGTTTCCAGGAAATGAAAGGGAGGAACAAGTCAACTGGGTTTTCGGCAGATGATGCGATCTCCACCTCTCTTGCAGCTCCAAGCAGCACACACTCTTCCCTCTTGTTTGCTTGTCTTCCACTTCCCCAGCATTCTCCAGTTAGATCCAGCTGGCCCCAGTCATGAATACACTCTTCCCGAGATAGTCCAATCCTATGAGGACAGCAAATGCTGGCAGCCTCTCTAGAAGAGTCGTTTCTGGCCTGGCTTCACCAGAGTTTTGATAAACACCCAAGCTTAGATGCTGTTCAGTTGTGCTTCAGAGTCTCTAGAGAATTTTCTCTTTGCAGCGAGTGAGCCAATAGCCTGCAGGGGAAAAAAATCACACATTTTCTGACCCATCCTTGGAAAAATGTGTGCCTTTTTCTCTGCCAGGTTTACTGATTTACTTGGGCTCCAAAGATGAGGCCAACTGGTTCAAACTGGAAAGATTATATTTTTTTTTTGAGACTGAACAATTCGACAATAAGAATTATTTAGACCATTCCAACACTGAATTAACTTAAGTTTCATGTATTTTCATTTGTTCTTGAGAAGGATATATGGATTAAGCTTCAAAAAAAAGTTTTAAATTTGTCACAAAAGTGAAGGATTGGATTGTAGAGTAGGAGAATTCATATTTAGAAGGAAACTTCCAAGCAACAACATTCCTAATAGGTTATCTTGGGTAAGTGGGTGTTGCTGTAAATATAGCTTAATTTCTCATCCACTGCTAGAAAAAATTCTTGGCAAAAAGCAAGGATGTGTTTGTTTAGAGGAAGGCAGGAACATTCATTAAGAAAACATCATGACGCTGAAATATCCTTTTATTGGGATTTGGTGTTGATTCAAATTGTGAAACTTGTTATGTGAACTGGTGCACACTGTGCATCCTTTCTGAGCCTATTTCCTCACTGATGTGGCATTCAGCCTTAATCTCATCAACTGCTTCTTGAAAACAATTGAATCTAATGGTGACAAAGCATATTCCATTAATTCTTATCCCATCTAGTCAATGGAATACATTCCTTGAACATTTTAGAAGACTCGGGGTACCTGACATTAACTGCTACATAATCTCTTTAGTGGCCACATTGATTACTATGTGGTTTGTACTTTGTTATTTTGGGTAGTGGTTTTGAGAAGCTGGGGGTGTTTGTTTTGGCTTTGTTGTTATTATTTTATTGCTGGGGTGTTGCATCTAGGGCCTTGGACATGCTAGGCAAACGCTCTACCATTCAATAATATACCAAACCCTCCTCCCTTAGTTTTTGATCAAGACACCTGCTAACTGCTGCTGGGGAATGTTGTCTTCTATTGGGTACTTTTGCTCATATCGTATCTATCCTGGTGTGTCCATCTTTGATGTATCAAACTATTGCGTGATTGCAAACCCCTGTGGAAGACACTCTGCTTCATTCCGTGTATTAGCTTTATGATTTTGGCTTCTAGTGAATAAAAATTCAATCAAATATGGCTCTAAAAGAATGAGATGATTTATTAGCTGACAGGTGATAGAACAGAAGAGAGGAAAACATACGATCGGGACAGGAGGCAAGAAACACGCCCAAGCTAACATCTCTTTCACTGCTTGAATCTGAAACCTCCCCCATGGATTCATACATTTGAACCCTTAGCCCCTAGTTCTTGGTGCTGTTCTGGAAGGTTGTGAAACCTTTGGGATACGGGGCTTAGCTGGCAGAGGCGGTCCACCAGGGGCAGGCCTTCGAAGGTTATAGCCACTTCTGACTTCAGCCTGCTCTGTTTCCTGACCCATGTCCTGTCACTGAGCTTCTGTCACACACTCCTGCAAGCCTTCCCCATGGGAAGGGCTGTCTCCTCGGAAAGCAAGGGCGAAAGTAAACCTCTCCTTTCTTAAGCTGGTCCGGTTAGGCATTTTGTCACAGGAATGATGAAAGTAGCAAATAGGTTACTTAGTTGTGATTTGTTTCTCTTCCACACATGCAAGGCTAGAGACAGAGTTTGGGGTTTCTGTCATAACGGGACTCAGTAAAATACGAAGACACTTTCATCTTCCAGGCTCCTTCCAGGTCCTATTCCGCCCTTTCCTAAAGCAGTGTGACCCCTATGGGCTATAATAGTCGCTAGAGACCCAGTCTGTGCCTTTATGCTTCTAGCATTAGAAAGAAGAGAGGGTACAGATGATATCCTTGAACTGTCTTATAGAGAAGGCTCCAAGAGGTTGTCACATGATAGTTTTGCTTGTATTTCACCAACCAGAGCTTAGTTCCATAGACCACCAAACTTCAAAGAGATCTCTTCACTCTAGATGGCCAGATGCCCAGCTATAAAAAGGCTCAAATATATGGCAGATGGGGAGAATAGCTTGGGAGAGGGACAGTGTCTGCCAGAGCACTTTCCAGGTGGATGAGTTCCAGGGCTCCCCTGCTCTCCTCTGACTCTCTTGGCTTCCTCCACTCAGCAGTTTTACTCTAATTTGGTAACTGTGTGAGCAAATCCAGAACAGGCCACAGTGATGGGATTCAGAGAGTGGAGGCTGCTTCTGGATAGAGAGGATGGAGTAGTCCCCGTACCCCCGTATTCAGCTTGAATGCACCAATGGCAAAGGATGTGAGGTCACTTTGTAGCCAGTAAGTCTACCATCAGGTTGGAAAGGGGTAGATATCTAGGGTAAGCTTCCTATCTCACTGGAAGAAGGGTAAATTGTTCAAGTTGGGGCGAGTTAGAAAAAGAGAAAGGGGTGGGCAGAGGACCCTCTTATCTGCCCTAAAGGGAGGTGGGAGTGACATCTGTCACTTGTGACCCATGAGCATACGTGAGCTTTAGGATGACCTCCTCCCCCCACCAGTGGCTTGTCTGTCTTTGCTGCTGTTAGTTTTACACCCCTTGCCACTGAAGATACAAACAGGAATCCCTGTGAGTAAACGACACCACCTTCTGCTGATCCTAGCAACAGCAGGTTTGCAGCTGAGCCCAGTCCTCCTATCCCTCAGTGTGAGTTCCTTCTCCGGGTTCCTTGTACGTAAGGACAGCTCTTGAGCTCGCACTGCTGGGTTTGCAAGACAGACTGAGTCAAAGTTCAAGCTGGATTCCACCCTGTGCATGACAGGGCAATAATAGTTATCTACCCCAAAAGGGTGTAATGAAAATTTCACATGTGCTTTAGGTACCCGTGTTCACGTTTCATATCATCGTATCTCCAGTGTGTGATACATTTGAGTTAGAGGAGCAGTATATAACCTGCGACAACAACCAACCCCCTAAAAGTCAGCTGTTTGGGACATTAGGTGTAGCAAGACAGCATGTGTAGATGCTTCGTATGTGATAAGCATTTGTACTTGTGAGATTTCTCCATTATGAAGGGCAAATTCATTTCAGGCTACTCTCATACCCTACGCCCCATGCTGAAGCACGTAAAATGCCTCTCTGTCACTGCCTGTCTTTCTCTGTCTGTCCCCTCTTTCGGTCTTTCTAAAAAATGACTCCTATTATACAAGAAAGGTTGTCCTCTCGGTGTCATTCAGGGAGGAGAGGGTTGAAGAAGCCCAAACCATGAATAACTGAATCCACTTGGCAGCACTTAATTCAAAATTAAAAAGTCTTGGGCGAATTGATTCGCTGCTTGCAGTAGTTATTGGATGAAACAACATTTTAGTGAGGAAAGAATCCTTTATTTTTAAGTGTAGTTTCAGTATAATGGGGTTGGAAAAGCTTGTGTTTTATTGTTGATCTTACAAGGACTGTAAGTAAGAAAAGAAATGGAATTACGGGTTATTTTCTTTTTATTAGACACTTCATTTGGGTCTTTGCAGAGGAGGCATGGCCATCTCCTGGGTTGTTTAAACATTGCTTAATCGTGTACAAATCACTCAGCATATTTGCCATATTTCCGTTGGTGTTTCCATCTTGAGTAGGCACGTCCCCCTAGCACCTTAGCCTCATTCGCAGTGGGCATCCATGCTGCCCATCACTGGGGTCATCCATAGGGATCGGAGTGCACTAAATACTCCAGGAGCATGGCAAAGGGCTGCCACTCACAAGCAATTTTATTTCCTTATTCCTGGAGAAGCTGGCTTCAGCCTCAGGGTGCATTGAGGGCTGTCTCCCTCTCTGGACTGGTTAGAAGACTGGCTGGACCCTCCTTTAGCCACATTCAGTGGTGTTTCTACCCCAGGCCCCAGACTCTATGCCTCATTCAATTGTACCTTGGGAAGGTACATTTCTTCCCCTGTAAAGTTCTTCAGAAATGACATAAAGCAGACAGACCAGAATTTTCCTACAGTGAAATTGTCTGACGTCTTACCAGATGCTTCTACACACAAAAGCCAGACTCTTGCCTCTGTGTGCCTTCAGCTTCTAACACCGAATCTCATTTGCTCTGTCACCAGCATCCGAGGAGCCCGTCTGATGGTAAATGAGTCAGTGAGGCCCTGACCTCGGCGTGTCCACACAAGCTGAGCTCTAGTAGTAAGTCAAAAAGAAACACCCATGGTCACATCTGAGATGGAAATGCTGTAAGAAACAAAACAGAGAGACTGGCAACTAGGGGACAATCTCAGCTCAGTTGGAAGAGTCTTGTTCTTCCGCACACAGCGTGACTGTGGTCAATCATAAGGAATCGTATGTTATAAAGCTGGAAGAGGATTTTGAGTAGTTCACCACCAAATAAGGTTAAATGTTAGTGGCGATAGGCCAATTGCCCCCAGTTTGATCATTAGATAACATATGCATGAATCAAAACATTACATTGCACCTGACTAGTCCTACAATTATGATGTGACAAATGAAAATAAAGGTGTTTCATGTGTGTGGTGGTGGTGGTGTGTGTGTGTGTGTGTGTGTGTGTGCACGTGTGTGTGTGTGGTGTGGTGTGTGTGTGTGTGCACGTGTGTGTGTGTGTGGTGTGGTGTGGTGTGTGTGTGTGCACGTGTGTGTGTGTGGTGTGGTGTGGTGTGTGTGTGTGTGTGCACGTGTGTGTGTGTGGTGTGTTGTGTGTGTGTGTGTGTGTATGTGTGTGGTTTTTCAAGACAGAGTTTCTCCGTGTAGCCCTAGCTGTCCTGGAACTCACTTTGTAGACCAGGCTGACCTTGAACTCAGAGAGCTCTGCCTGCCTCTGTGTCCCGAGTGCTGGGGTTAAAGGTGTGCACCCCCACTGTACCATCTCTTGATAGTGTGCACTCCACTCTAGCCCTTTCCCCTGGACCCTGAACCTGTAATCATCCTAACTCCAGGCTGGAGCTGCTGTTGGCGTCCCTGCACTTTGCTCTTCCATCCTGAGAAGATGCAGCTCAGCACCAGTGTGTGGTGGCCTCCTCTCAGCAGCTTCTCCCCATCCAGGTACATTTCCCAATCGTGGAAGCATTGGCATTGCTTGGCGAGACCACCACAGATTCTTAATTGCGCCTAGGAACAAAAGCGCCCCATAGGGAGTTCATAGGATGCCTCAGTGGGTAGTGGTGCTTGCTGCCAAATCTATCAACAACCTGAGTTTGATCCCTGGAGGGAGAGAGCAAACTGTCTTCTGACCTCAACATGTGTGCCATGGCAAGTGTGTGCCCATGCATAAACACACATATGTAAATGAATGTAACAAAACTTTGAAATATCCCATAGAACAAAGAAATGAAAGTATAAATTAGAAATATCAAAGAAGCTGAGGCAGATAATATCCTCCAGTGACAATGAATAGGGAAAACTAAAGCTTGAGCATGCTGGCCCTTGGGAAGAGGGATGGTAAAGGTCTTGGCATGTGCATTTTGCCTTTGCAGTACCTTAAGTGACAGATATCCTTAGCCTTAGAAGATGAAGGACCTCTCATCTTCTGAGGACCCAATCCATGCTTACTAACCTCCACTTCCAACTCCTCTGTTTCAGTTTGTAGGCCTGGTTGATGTTGGGAATGTCTAAGGGTCTCTGTTCTGAAATGGACTCAAGTCTTGTTTTATCTTGTTGAGCCATGTGTGGTAGGTATCCCTGGAAGGCCTACTCTTTTTCTCTTCTCTTCTTTTCTTTTTTTTTTCTGTTTTCCTTCCTTTCTTTTCTTTTCTTCTCTTCTTTTTTCTCCTTCCTACATTCCTTCCTTCCTCCTTTCTTTCTTGCTTTCTTTTTTGAAGGAAAACAGAGGAGGGTTTGATCTGGGGGAGAGGGGAGGTTGGGAGATGGCCTGCGAGGAGTAGAGGAAGGGGAAACTGAAGCTGAGATGTAATGTAGGAGAGAAGAATAAAAGTTAAAAAAAAATCTGCAGTGACTGATGTTGTGTAGCTTTGGTCCCTTGGGGTCTACACCATAGGTTCTGGTCTGGGAATGAGAATATTATGTGTATTTTGGTGGTGGCTATGAGCCATTTGTTTGAGAAAATGGAATATTCAGCTCATATTCACACACTAGATTTTTGTTTTAACTTTGAGGGAAAAATACAACCCTAACATGTAAAAAAAATTGAACTTGAAGGCTTTTCAAGAGTGTCTTCTAGGGTGTGTCCTCTAGAGAGGAGAAGAAGCGAGATCCTGAAGAAATACACTGCTGGAGCTACTCAGTGACCAATGACACATCCGAACACCAAGCACCATGCTCCTCGCTCCACGCACCACCACCATCACATCCACATGCCCCAGAACCTCACAACTCAGCCACAGCCACACATCAGTCTGAAGGTCACCGTTTACCAAAAGCCAAACCTGCAGGTGGAGTGGAAAGTATCGAAGCGCTAGTGGGAAGCTCCCCTTGACCCCATGGCCCCGTTTATCAAACGCCCTACTACCCTCATTTCCTTTAGAGAACCTTGGTGACAAGAGGCGTCTGCACCTGAGGTTTCCTGTCTGTATCAAGTCACCTTTCCTGCTTGGAACCTCCTTAACCCCTGCCTTCAACTTCTGTCATCAGCCTTCTGCTGCCATGGCCTTGCCGACGCTGCTTGGCAATGATTATCGATGACGTCGCTTTACCAAAGATGAGTGCTGCCTGCCACACCTTGCCTCGTCTTTCTGAAGCTCATAGAGACGTCTGATGCTGCAAGTGTCTCCTTATTTTGAGGCAATCTTCCCGTTTCGCGTGCGCTTGCCCCTGCTAGCTCTCTTCCACTCTCTCTGAGCAGTTTTGCCATCTCGGCTGCCCTCGTAGCTACCTAAGATTCTCAGTCTCCCCAAAGTTTCTCTTATCTGAGCATTTCACATGCTTACTCGGGGACCTCTGCCCCAGTCCCCGTGTTTTCGCCTTTATCTGTTTAGTCCCCTGTTGCCACAACAAACCAACCAAAACTTTGTGGTTTCAAACTGCAACAAATTCTTGTCCCCACGATCCTGTGGCTCAACTGGGTGCTCTTCTGTCTGTGGTATTGGCTAGGAAGCTGGAGGAATGGCTGTTCAGAAATAGCCTTACTAACATACAGCTGGAAGTTTGTTCTGGCCGCTGGCTGGGAGCTCAAGTCGGACTGACAGTTGACAGCCTGTTAATTAAAGCTCTCTATGTGGTCTCCTCGTCCTGTTTCCTGAAGCTCTAAAAGGAGCTCATCAAACAGAGAGATTTGAAACTCCTGGATGTCTGCTCTCCTGCCTCACATTGGTTGAGGCAGTTGCCCAGATAAGAGAGGTACATCTTTATGAGATGTGGCATCTCATGCAGAGAGAGAGAACGGATGGCAGACATATTTGATAATCTGCCACAGTTAACCTTTTGGCTGAGACAGTGGCTAACATGCCCATGTGCAAAACGAACTCACACCTGTCCAAATTCTCATTCCGTGACGGCGTCTGCGCTAAGCCTAGGATATCATCATTATGATGTGATACCCTCTGCTCTGCTCCTTGATGCTGATTTTCAGCTGCTGCTTTGGGAGGAGGCATCGAGACTTGGATCAAAGCAGCAAGTTGTATTACAAACTAAGAAATAGTTCTGGGAAAGGATACAGACTAAAGCAATAAAGTCTAGAGCACAGAAGGCAGGCAAGCACCACTGTCCTTAGCAATTCTGAACTCCGACTGGGCACATGTTACCATTCGCTCTGACTCCTGGGCCAGAGAATGTCCCTGGATTGGCTGCCTGTTTCTGCTTCGTGTGAGTAGTTTTCCATGGCTCTTGGCTCTTCCCCGTGGATTTCCTTTCTGAATCGCCCTTCCTTTACTGTTAGAAATACCATGTGACCTGGGTGTGGCAGTACACGCCTGTCCTCTCAGAACTCAGAAGGCAGAGACAGGAGAATCACTTGAATTCCAGCCAGAGCTATGTGGTAAGACCCTGCCTCAAAAAGCCCCAAACCAGACCAAGCAGACAAAAGCAAAGCCCCATGTGTTTAGTTGAGCAGCTCTCTCCGCCTGTACCCTGCTTGGATGTCTGAGGTCTTGGCATCTCTTTTAATTTTCCATTTTCTGTCCCTTCAAGTTTAAGCTGATATAAATCTTTCAAAAACCATTGCAAGGTCTCTGTGTTTGAAACCACCACCACGCCCTGTTGCTGTCACAATCTTTATCAGAACAGCTGTGATTAGCCATGGGCAGCCCTCCACAAGATCATGCCTCTTTGAGCTGGGGTAGCTGAGGAGTTGACTAGCATGCGGAAAGCCCTGGGTTTGATGCCCACCCAACATGACATAAAACTGGGCATGATGGCACTTGCCACTCTGGAGGCAGAGGCAAGGGGATCAGTTCGCCCCTGTAAGAAACATCTCATTCCCATTCCTGCAAGTATAATAATAAATTCATTGGCTTGCCAAACTAGATTCAAGAGGAATCATTTCTTTAGTCTGTCACTGGTGTCTTACCTGAGAGGAATAGGCATTTGCTCATATTTACCCTGAACTTCATGTCACACTATGCCCAAACAGATCTTTTGAGGCAGGACAAATTAAGCTGCATGATCCTGTCTTTAAAATCAACAGGAGTTGGGGATGGAGTCAAGTCAAGAGCACTTGCCGCTCTTGCAGAGAACCTGGGTTCGGTTCCCAGCACCTATATTAAGCGGCTCACAGCTGCCTGTAACTCCAGTTCCAGGGTATCCAATGTTCTCTTCTGGCCTCTGTGGGCAGCTGTACAGATGCACTGCACATACATACACTCAGACAAATACTTATAAAAAGTACAAAATAAGTAAATCTTTAAAACTTTTCCAGAGTGCTACTACTATATACCTTGAAGTCTGGAAAGTTCCCAGACTTATTTATTTTATTTTTTTTCTAACACAGAGATCAATAGGTACCACTTAAACGTTTGGAATTTCAACTGTCTGACAGCCACAAGTTTGATCTGTTCTCCACCTGGAGGCTGTGTTTTCTAGGTAGCTTTTGAAATGGATCGTTACCCTGTGGTCATTTCTTCTTACTTTGAGAATATCTTGTTACCCGGAGGGTCAGATGATATGAAATCACTTGAAAATCTTCCCTCAAACAGTCTTACCTTGAAACTATCACCTCTAAATTCTGCCTGAAAATGGAGCAGTTCCTTGCTCAGCTGCTCTCAGCCTCCCTGTGCTCCATCGCCAGCCTGAAAAATCTTCTTAGACAGCTGCATGGGTGTTCTTTCTCTTGTTTGAGCACTGACCAGACCCAAACCTGTTTGGCTTCAGATCAGGTGAGGGGAGATGTGTTCAGGGTGATATGGCCATAGACTTGTGTTCACCGCTAATCCGTGTCGCCGGGAAATTACACTGAATCTAGCCTAAAGCTGTCTCCACACGTAGGGTCACTCTATGATAAACTACAACATGACTTAGTATGTAAACAGATTGCACCCTAACATATGAGAACACTTTTGTAACAGATAGCTAAGTCTCAGCCAATGGCAGCAGCTGAGTTGCCACCAATCACAGGCTGCCTGTTGATGGGAATATGTCCATATAAGGCGAATGTCTTACCATACCACACTCAAATTAGATGAATGTTGAGTAGCTAGCCAGGCTATTTCTGAGCATCATCTCCCTCTTCTGTCTACTCTGTACTGGCCTATAATCGATGATTCTCCACCCACATATTCAACCACTCTCAGATGGTACGCTAGGACCAGGATAGTGGTCTACACTAAATGCGTGTAGGCTTTATCCTGTCATTGTTTCCTAGGTAACTCAGTAACTTACATAGCACTTTTATTGTATTAGGTATCATAGTAACTTCGAGATGATTTAAAGTATGTAGGTGTACACGTGTAGGTTATATGTGTGGGACCCAGCCATGACAAGCTCAATAGAGGCCTGAGTCTCAGTAGTTTACCCTGAGGTAATACTTGGTTCTGATAAAGACCACAAACTGAGACTACTCAGGCACCACCCAGGAACAGACCACCCAAAGGAAATTCCTAGCTTTCCAACAATTGTAGATAGGATCACCTGCCAGCACACATTCACCAGGACACCCCTAGACAAATGTCAGCCAATCAGGGGTCCTGAACCTTAGAAATCCTTCACCCCCACCTTTGCTACTACAAAAACCCAACCCCGACTGAGCTCGGGGCTCTCCGATCATTCAAGTACGTTGTACACACAGACAGTCTGAGTTTGCAAACTTGTGTAAGAATAAAGGCTCTTTGCTTTTACATACAGGACTCAGTCTCCTAGTTGGTTTTGGGGGGAACTCTGTGATCTGAGCATAACAATATGCAAAGTCACAGGTTAGCTAGCCCGGTATATGCAACAATACACAATAAGAGACCCTGCCCAACACAAGGTAGAAGGTAGGACAGACACCCAAGTTTTCCCTATGACTGCTACACATGGGCCATAGCACCTGTGTGGACACACACACACACACACACACACACACACACACACTTTAAAAATTGACTTCCCCCTCATAAAAACATATTACGCCTTTAGAATGAGATATCTCTATGAATATATCAGTACATACACTGTTTGGTTATCATAAGAAACGGGGATGGTTGTAGAGAAGGCTTCTGCATAGTCTGCATTAGACGTCATATACAGAGAAATGCCACTGCAGGACTGGGGAGGGCAGAGACCTCAGTCTCAGGCTGATGAACATGTCTATGGGCTGTGGCTGTGAGGGAGATGGGGACAATAAATAGTGCATTGTGTGGGGAGCTGAAACGCCAGAGGAGATGACCGAGAGACCATGAAAGGCATACGCTGTTTGCCGCCATGACATTTTTCCTGTGTGGTTTCTGGTTGCACTGTTGCAGCTGATTAACCAAACTCACCCACAGCGAGCATTTAAAACAACAATGGAAGCCACCCCGAGATGCTTCTGAATTAAATGTGTAGCGATGTGGTGAAGATTTGTGTTTAAAAAAAGAATAAAACTATTTTTTTTGTCATAAATATTGCTTGGAGAATTTCTTCCTGATTTGTAGCCATCTTGAGCCAAAATACCACTTGAAATGTGAACTTGCGTGTTCTCAATCTTACAAAAATTAATATAATTGATGACAACTCATTAAGAATAGTATCAATATTTTCTGTTTAATTTTGGTGACACAGTACAACAGCTTTTCCTCATCTGTTTGTTCTGAAGAGTGACAAGAACGGAGACAGGCATCTCTCAGTCCCCACATACGTGACCCTTGCCCAGACGACCTTTATCAGTGGGAAAATTATGATTGCTCTGTGACCTTTGAACATATTTGCCAACCCATTAAAAGCTCTTTCTCTTGCCAGGTGATGATGGTGCTTGCCTTTAATTCCAGCACTTGGGAGGAAGAGAGAGGCAGGTGGATCCCTTTGAGGTCAAGGCCAGTCTGGTCTACAGAGCGTTCCATGATAACCAGGGCTACACAGAGAAAGCCTGTATTGAGAAACAAAACAAACAAAACCCTCTTCCTCTTAGTCACAAATTGGACTTTTTCATACGTTAGTAAAACTATATTCATTTAGCATATTATAACTTAAACATAATAAGAAATAGAAAGCAAAGGGTTGTAGTTCTTTAAAAAAAATTTTCAGGACCAACCAGCCAAGATCAAGGAGTACGCAGGTACTCACTGGTCTCTGCTTCCGGGCTGGCATCTTGATGCCATGAGCTCGCATAGCAGGAGGCAGAAGGCGGAAGATGAATGCTGTGTTGCAATGTGCTGAAGGAGTAGAAGAACTTGCTGTATTCCCCCGGCCCTCTCATAGGGCTGCTAATTCCACTTATTAGGATTCTGTCCTTGTAACTTAATTGCCTTCTAAAGCCCCTGACACTTGACATCATCTCCCTGGTAACCGAGTTTCAACATGGAGCTTCTGAAGGAAACATTCAGACCACACCAGGCACTGATTTCCATGTCTCTCTCACTGCATATTGAACTGTTTAAAGCTAGTGCCTTAAGACAACGCTCTTCCTCATCAGGATTCTAGCTTGGGCTTCCTTGTAGCATGGCGCTGTGTCTCACACTGTGGTCAAAGAGGAAATGATGAAAAACTGATGGTTCTCTTAAGGTTTGAGTTAGGAAGTCCCAGTAGGTTTCTTCCACGGCCTCTTGCTCATCAAAATATCTGGTATTTGAGATGGGATTTGAGACAGAAAAAATAAACACCGGCCTTAGATGGGTAGTGGTGTGTATCCACGGAGGGAAGAAACTGGTCCCATCTTTTAAGCTAGGGTTCACACCTCTATACAATAGATACCACCCCAATGGCTCTAGCCCTGTTGCCACTCCCTCGGATTCAGGGCCTGCTTCCTTTGAGATGTTTCTGCAGACACTTGAAGTCTTGCCTGAGCATAACTTACCACGTCCTTCCTTGACCTATATCTTACCCTATATTCTGCATTTCAATAGATGGAAAACATCAGGCTCAGAAGATTAAAATACACATATTTAAAACAGTGCCTGGCTCCTGAATGGAGAAAGTACACATGAGTGATTGTTGTTCATTATAATGATGATTCACACAGGGCAGTACCTAGTACTTAAGAATATTAGCTGACTTGAAATATTTTTTTTTCATGTTTATAAAACAATATTCTATTCATTCACTGATACCCAGAATTTTCTACTTAAGTCACCAGTTATTGGTGACCTTTGAAAGTGGGATTTCCCCCTACAGCCATCACCTCTGACCTGGGACAGTTGCAGAAGTGGATGACCTCTGAAGACACCCTCATCTGGCTGCCAGCTCTGCACAGGGGATTATTTCCTTGGCCAGCAGCTCAGGTTTCCCCCCAACACCAGCCAAATAGAGACATAATATCTATGCGTCTCTACCACTTCCTTATCTGCCTGCATCCTGAGCAAGAAAGATGGGGAATTCTCTACATACCCAGAAAAGTTCCAGGTAAAGAGTCGCCTGTAAATGCCTGCTTGCCCACCACAGGAAATGCAGCAGTGAGAAAACGCGTGGCCCCTTTGCCTTGGAAATGGCTCTCCACTAAGGAACGAGTGCCCCCTAGAAGAAAGCCCTAGAAACAACGAATTGGGTTCTTATCTGTGACTCTGGTTTCCTAACTAAAAATAAAAGGGGGTTAACCAGGTTAGTACCACACTTTCCAACAGCATGGCTGCTTTAGTTGTCAGGAGCTATCTTTCTACCACGGTATAATGAGAACCTCTTTATAACACTGATGAGATCCTATAGCATGTGCTAAAACATCCCAGGTGAGTAAAGCTACTGAGACGATGGCTTCCACTTAAGGCTGTTCTGAAACTCTTTCTTGGCTCTTTAGGTGGCAGGTTTATGCACCAAGCGAGAGATTTGGCTCTGCACATTGTACAACCTTTCAGGAAAGATGTGCTCATTTGTGCAAGAGTGGCACTACTGTTGGAGGGGACACCAACCACTGTCGGCTTGGGTTTGAGACCTGCTTCACAGGACAGAATCTATGCATGTTTTCTGCATAGAGAATCTGGTGCATGTTTTCACCTGGGAAAAAGAAGCAAAAACCACATGACCATGGAAATCATAAGCCCTAGGGGGTAACTGAACACTGCTGTTTAGCGAATTAACACAGGCGCCTTCTACGTGTTTAGGTTTATACTGTAGACATAGGCTACCATCAGCCTTCATCAGAGAGGCGTCTCTTTCTAATTAACAATGGGAAATGCAGAGACTCAGGGACACATGACACACTGGGAATAAATGGCAGATGAAAGTTCAGCCCTAAACACCTGTGGCTAAAACTTAGGGAGAACTGAAGAAAACAGGGAGGAAAGAATGTAAGAGCCAGAGGACAGAGGGAAGGAATTCGAAATGCAAATCTCCCAGGCAAGGCACAGTCACTGCAAGTCTGAAATAACATGCTGCAGATGCCTGCACTGGGCCTGCACTAGAATAGGCTCATCAGCACCCAGGTACAGATGGAAGAGGGTCTCAGCTCCCACCCCCGCCGCTGAACTGTTTCCTGCTGTTAACATTCAGGGAGAGTGGAACTTTCAGTTTTGTGCTCACCGGTGACTCAGCCAGGCTCCGATGGAACAGTTCCAATGCAACGGTCACAACGGGTCACAAAACAAAACCAAGTTAGGACTCTGGGTAAGGGACTGGTAAGGATGAGGAGGTGCTGATGGGGTTGGGAGGGAGGGGAACAAGAGTGATCAGAAAGTATTATAAACATGAGTGAACCTTTCAAATAGAATGAATCTACACACAACGCAGTGTGTGGATGGAAGATGGAGCTCCTCCATCTTGGCAGAGCACATAAAGCCCTGGGTTCGATGCCCAACAACACACAGCCGGGGCGGGGATTACATCTGTAATCCTAGCCTTGGGGAGGAAGAGGATCAGATGTTCAAGGTCATCCTCAGTGATATGGAGGCCAGTTTGGGATGTATGCTATCCTGTCTCCTGCTCCCCGCTCCCGCCTACCCCCAAACAATATAAAACACCCTTTAGCCAGAAGTTGTATAATACACCTTTAATATCAGCACTCAAGAGGCAGAGGCAGACAAATCTCTGAATTCAAGGCCAGCTTGGTCTACAAAGTAAGTTCTAGTACAGACAGGGCTATATAGAGAAAACCTGTCTTGAAAAACTATACACATGCACAATACATACATACATATACATATATACATATTCTTGAACAATAGCAATCTATATAAAAGCAAAAGCAAAGTAAATAGAATCAGTGGGTCAAATATAGGGACAACTGACTGCCTGGGGTGACTTTAACTTGGGGTTTCTCAGTGACTTAATTTCAGGAAGCTGAGCCTTTTGGATCCCTGACGTCCAAGGGCCAGAGTGCTCCCCTCTTCTCCCCAGGTGCTGAGGCAATCTAACAGAGTTCCATCTGTTTCCAGATGCCAACTCCCATCCCTATCCCAGGAGACAACCCCCACAAATCTTCCCTGCCCCGGGCTAACATCTGTCCTTAAAGAACTAAAGCAAATAAAACCACATTAAACTCCTATGCATCCCACAATCCCATGTGTTCTCTGGGCAGGCATTTAAGGTAGACCTCAGTCTTAGTGGCTGCAGCTTGGTGCTTGCTGTCCCACAGGGATTGCCCTACTCTTAGCCCAGAAAGCCAGGGAGACACGAGCCACTCAATTTCTTCTCTCCGAGGACTGACCACAAGAACCTGAAGCTGTCCAATGAACGGCGGATCCCACTGCTGGGACAGCAGACTGCAAACCCTGCCTTTCCCAGGGATTAAGACACCCAGCCTCACTTTACTGGGCTCATTTCTCCAGGGTCTGACCCTGCACATACCTGTTTTCTCTTATTCCAGCCAGAATTGGCTTTTGATAGCAGCTCCAAATCTTAGCCCATTCATCACTGCCATGTCTATTTTCCAGTGAGGAACCAGGGCCAGGGAAGCTGAGTAGCTTTGTCATAGCTCAAACCACTAAGGGGTGGATCAGGATTTCAAAGTCATTCTTTTTCCCATCATTCCATTATCCCTCATAAAGCAAGGGGGTGTTGGGAGAAGCATCAGAGCGACTGGCAGGTGTGTGTGTGTGTGTGTGTGTGTGTGTGTGTGTGTGTGTGTGTGTGTGTGTGTGTGTGTTTTCAATTCAGAGAGACGCTGTGCAGCCTGAGGCATCACCTTGGAATGCTTCTGTGGGTGAGTGACAGTTCATGGGGGACACTCACTGATGAGGATGCTACTGAAGGGTTGAGACCGTCACGTGGGAAACTGCCATGTGTTGACTCATTTTCCTGTGGCATCCATGGTCACCCTTGTCTATCAGGGATAGGAGTAGAGAGGGCATAGCCTTTTCTTTGTCTCTGGAAAAGTCCACCCTGACTTTTAGCCAGAGGAAAAAAAAAGTCTGTTCTCATAAATTGGCAAAATACTCCACTGGCTACAGTAGACAGGATTGCTTCTAGCAGTTGGGGGCAGGGGAGCTTTTGGATAAGCTCCCCTAAGCTCTCTGACTTTTTATATATCTAGCATCCCCATGGCTTGACAAACATTATCCAGACCTCAAAGATACACTGATTAGCTGGGTCTTTTTTAGTTCATTAGCCCTCCTGATATATTAGTAGTTTATCAAAAGCAGCTCCAGTCTGTCATAAAATCTGTTTGGTATTAAGTTGATACACGATGTGTTTTCTCCATCCAGCTAGTTTCTCTTCAATCTGGACCAGATGAGCACCCTGGGACTTGCATGAGCTCATGTGTATGTTTGTGTGGAATGCAGTTCGTTGCATCCCATTGGACATGTGGAACGTGTGTCTGGACCAAACAGAAACATCCTTAGGCACAGATGCCTCAATTAGGAGAAAGATAAAGACAGGGGCTCAGATAGGGTGTCTGTAAGACATCAATATCCCTGTGATGTGCTCCGTTTTGGTGCCTCTTCAGTTCCGTTTGATGGCTGGTTGGAGCAGGATTATGACAGGCATGAAACTGCCTTTATTTGGTGCTTCTTGGACATTGCATGCCACCCTGACAGTGCCTTCCCTCTGCCTCAGGCAAACCCAGTTGCTCACACCTGCACATCCATTCCCCAGGTCTCCTTCAAGCACCTGTTTTGTGGTAGGGAATGAGAACATGAATGAACAGTCCTTGTTTCCAAGATGAGGAGGGGCAGAGATGTGAAAGACAGCCATCCTACAGAAAAGTGAATGTATCTGTCAGAGCTGAAGAAGGAACCAAAGTTCCTGGTGGCCAGTGAGTAAGGGAAGGCTGCTTGGAGGGATGGTCCAGCAGCTGGACCACAAAAACACCCACCACCATCTTTTCCTTTCTGCATTCTTATTTTTTCCCACCTCGCCCTTTTCCGGGGGATTCTGGAAATCACACAGTCTCTCCATCACATTCTCCACACTGGACATGCAGTTTGCCCACAGGCTTTCCTGAAGTAGAGATTGTGGCGCTGGAGCCATTGTCCCCTAAGCCTTCAAGTTGCAGAAAGAGAAGCAGCTGGGGGTCAACCACATCCTTTGCAGCAGGATGAAACTGTGGTGTGTGTCCAGGCACTGGCTGTCTAGGAACTGACAGTGTAAATGACCTCTCCATTCCTGCTCCTTTTCATTTTCTCCGTTCAAAAAAAAAAAAAAAAGAGAAAACTTTAAGAAAGTAAATTAAAAATAAAAGGACACCGAAGAATGAGGCAATGCTTCTGTATCACCAGGTGCCTCTCTATGGATAAGGGAAAGGCGGCCCCTCTGGCCAGGGGCCTCTGGTGCACCTCCTCTGGCTGAGAAGTCCAGCGGGAGCTGGAGCTTTAATACACCCAATCTCCTGTGCACTTGGTAGATATTCACTGAAGCACTGGGGTCCAGAAATAATCTCCTATGGGGAGTGAGTTTTTTTTAGGGCTGTTTAACAAATGGCCATACACCAAGTAGCTTAAAAGAATAGAAATCTATTCTTTCACAATATTGGAGGTAGAAACCCAAAGTCAAGCTGTTAGCAAGGCCAGCTCCTTCTCTCGGGAGAATCCTTCCTCGCCTCTTCCAGCTGCCGTTGGTTCCATCCGAGTATGCATCTCCCTAAGCCCTGGTCCACCTTCCTTTCTACATGCTTCTGGGTCAAATATGTGTCTTTCCCTTGTGAGAACATCTGTCACTGCATATAGGGCCCACCCAGGTCGCAGAGGATGATGTCATTATGATATTCTAAATTTATTTTCATGTAAAGACCTACTCTCCAAATAAGGTCACATTGTGGAGGTCTGGAAGTCGGGGCTCAAACATATGCAGCAGAGCATGGGAGGGCAGATCCCTCAGTCCCCAAAAGCAAGGAGGTGGACTTGGATGCTGTAAACCACAGAGGACAAGGACAGCTGGAGTGTAAGGCACTGCAGGCATGAGGGCAGCTCTGTCCCGGACGGTGTCCTCAGGACAGCGAGCAGATTTTGAGAAATCTTAATACTCACCTAGGAAGAATGCTTAGCTTGGAGGTTCAAGGGTGAATTGGAGGAGGGAAAGACCAGAGGTGAAGATCTGCAGGATGTTGCTGCTGTGACTTGAGTGAGGAATTTGGTGGCCTGGCATCTAAAGAAGAGGACGGGATTGTGTGGTGATGAGGTGGGAGATGGGACCAATCTCAGGGTTTCTATTGCTATGAAGAGACACCATGACCATGGCAACTCTTATAAAGGAAAACATTTAATAGAGGGGGCTCACTTACAATCTCAGAGGTTTAGTCCATTATGATCATGGCGGGGAGCATGGCAGCATGCAGGCAGACGTGGTCCTGGAGCTGAGAGTGCTACATCTTGCAGGCAACTGGAAGTTGCCTAAGGGAAGCTTGTGCAAAAGAAACCTCAAAGCCCACCCCCACTTTTTGCCCACTTTTGCAACAAGGCTCCACTTCCTAATAGTACCACTTTGGGGGTCATTTTCTTTCAAACCCCCACACTTGATCTATTTTGTTGCTACAACAAACTATCTGAGACCAATCAAGTAATTTTTAAAGAATAGAATCTTTTTTTAAGTTTTATTGATTTTTTTTTTTACTGAGCTCTACATTTTTCTCTGCTCCCCTCCCTTCCTCTCCCCTAAAGACTAGAATCTTAATTGGCTTGCAGTTTGGGGAGTTAGGAAGCCCAAGATCCATATCATGGTGTTGGTATTTGCTCAGCATTTGACCACAAGTACACTTGTGTGTGTGTATGTTTGAGAGAAAGAGATGCTAGACAGACAGACAGACAGACAGACAGATAGACACTATGTTTGAAATCCAGAGATCAAATCAGGTGTCTTTCCATATTGCCCCTCTACCTTATTTTTTGAGACAATTGCATTGAACCTAGAGCTCAGAGGTGAGTTAGGTTGGTTGGCCAGTACCCCAGGAGTCTATTTATCTCTGCCTCCCCAGAACTCAGGTCACAGGCACACCCTGCTGTGCTTGACTTTTTCAATGTGTGTTGGGGGTTTAAACATAGGTCTTCATGTTTGCACAGCAAATACTTTACAGCCTGAGCCATTTTCCCAGCCCCTTGATTTTTCATATAAAGTCACAAATGACATCATGGGGACTAAGATTCTGACACACGAGCTCTTGAGGGACATAGTCAAACCATACCAGATCCCCACCCAGCACTTTGAGACTGACTGATGTGGGCTGAGTGGGAAAGCGGTAGAGTCTGGGCTGATGCAAAGGTTTCTGGCCATGTTCCAGCCACAGTGAAGCTCTGGTCACACTGAGGTGGCTTTGGGTCTACTGCCACCATTTGCCCTTTAGAACTGAGTCTGAATTTGCAAAGAACCTTCAAGCGCTTTAGTTCAAAGAAAGAATCTCTTAGGTTGGTGAGATGGTTTTGTGGGTAAAGGAGTTTGCTGCCAGGGATGATGTTCTGACTTTGATCTTTACAGCCCACATGGCAAAGGAGGGAAGACTCCCGCAAGTGGTCCTCTGATCTCCACATGTATGGTATGGCATGTCTGCATGTGCTCACACACACAAACACACACAATAAATAAATGTAAAAATATTTTATGCCCCCACCTCAACTTAAGTCTAAACATAACCCACCAACATGGTTTTATTTGGAAAAGGATCTTTTCAGAGGTAATTACATAAAGGATTCTGAGATGAGGTCATCATGGTTTATCCAGATGGGCCCTCAATCCAAAACTGAGATGGGTAAAGAAAACACACACGCAGAGAAGATAAGGGTATGGGAGGGTGGAGGCAGAGCCTGGAGGATGTCGACGCAGAAAAGGGACACTGGGGACTGCTGAGATTGCCTAAAATTTGGAGAAATCAGAGTGAGTCTTCCTCTTCAGCCTCCAGACAGACCCTTGGATTCAGACTTCTACTCTCTAGAATGTGGGAGAAATTTTTCTGTTCTTTTAAGCTGTCGAGTTTGTGGTATTTGTCATGGCTGTTCTAGGACCCTGTTACTGTTTGGTAACAAGTATGAACTACGGTTGACATGAAAAGAAGGAAAAGGAAATCACAAGGTGTCTGGAGATGGTTCAGTGTTAATAGTCTTTCCCACCAGAGTCGTTGCCCTCACCCACTATGACTGGGCCACCAGGAAGGAGCTGTCTTGACCTAGGAACCCCGCTTGGTCTTTTCATTAATGTGGCTGTTCTTTCTGTCATGCTCACACCCAAGGAGTGAACACAGCTCCGAATCTCTCTCTCTTGATGCTGATCATGGAATAAAAACGGCAAGCCAGTTAGTCAGCGGGAAAGGGGAAGCCTTTTTCCCACTGGGGCAAGATGTAATGTTGTAATCCCCTAGCCCACTGACAGCGGTCAAGTGCTTGTGGTTTGAGAGTCCCCAGAACAGGTGAGCCCCTGTTAGGAAGCATTCTGCTGCATGGTCTTAGCTGTCTTGCAGGCTAGAGAAGTCTTGATCACTGAAATGTGATAACCACACAGAACCCATGCCCCTGTGTGGCATAAATAATAAAAACCCAGAGTCAGATATTGGGGTTCAACCTGAAGATCAGAAAAGCCTCTATCCCTGACTCCATAACAATCTTCTGAGGTCATGTTTTCTTCTAAAAGATGCTAAAAACATGACGCCCACTTCCAAACCATCAGATTTCACAGAGCCCCAGTGCTCTTCCAAGGAGTGTGGGCATAGCTGTCCTATTTATTCATTTGTGAATGTTTCCCATCTGAACGGTGTCTTTGATGTCTAAAGTGGACTTAGTGCTTCCCTTCACCCCAAGGATTCTATCTTACCTGGTATGTGAACCTTTGTCCTCAAGGGGCAATTTATGCTCACCATCATGACCAAACACAAGCCAGTCTTTGCTCATGACCCCATCCCCATCACTGGGCCCTCTGTGCCCCTCAGACTCCCAGTATCTTACACAAAGCTCTCCTTCCTCACCTCCACACTGGGTTCTCCTTGGCTGTCACTCTCCTCTCTAAATGTCAACCAGCCAACAGCTTCTTCCCTCTGTCCACAGGAGGAAGGCCCAAACCCATGAATGTGAGAGCCCTGCCCACCGTCTAAGTCCCTCCCTCATCAACTGTGGCAGACCCAGAGCTTGAGGGTTTCCTTGCGGAGACCTTCCTCTTCCAGAATGGAATTTCCTTTGCACAGATAAAAGCCCAGCTAACTGCTTTTTCCTAGCAGAAAGCCTCAGTCTCCACAGACCAATTTGGGTTTCCATTTTTAGCAGCACAAAGGATTGGCAAAACCATGGGAAGGGCAACAGTTTCTTGCCAGATCCGAAGGGCTCAACTCTGAGTCCAGGGCAGAGTCAGTTATCACGGGTGTTTTCTTCCCTCTGCCTCTATTGCAGGCTCTCTTAAGGCCCTTGGTCTTTGTAACGTGGAGGATACAGTTCCTCTCCCGTTGTTCAGCACTGGGCGACTGGACAAGAAGCTTGACTCGTCAAAACCTTGAACTCCCTATCTGTCTGAGAGACGACTAGCAGATTTTGCTTTTGTTTTTGAATGAGCTGGAACTCATTAAGTAGCCTAGACTGGCCTCAAACTCACAGAGGTCTGCCTGTCTCTGTCTCTGGAGTGCTGGGATTAGAGGCATGTGGGAGATTTTTCCATGGAATTATTGTTCATGTTTTTAAAGAAAAGTGTCTAGGATGGGTCTCGGCACATAAAAGTATCCAGTGTACCCTAGTCTCTGCAGCTTCCCCTCACCGCCCACTTCCATGATGCTTTGCTTTTCAAAAGAAATAATTTTATTTATTTATTTTATGGGTGTTTTGCCTTCTTGTATGTCTGTGCACTAAATGGTGCCTCTGGATCCTCAGAGACCAGAGTTACAACAGTTGTGAGCTGTTGTGTGGGTGCTGGAAATTGAACTCAGGTCCTCTGAAAGGGAAGGCAGTGCTCTTAACCTCTGAGCCATCTCTCCAACCCCTGTTTCGTTTTCTTATACAAAGACTATAATATATTTCTAATGATTACAAGAACGTTTAAAATCAGCTGAGCAAAGATACGCCAGGCCTCCAAAAGATTGGATACACCGTTCTGTTGAATGTCTTCTTAGCTATATACATCTGTAATTATTTCTTCGTGTTTAATTCCCAATTATGAAATTGGTGGCCAAGCAGTAAATACACTTTTAGGACTGTTGCCACACATGGCCAAACGGCCCTTCTGCAGTCTGTGCTGGGTTACACTCCCCACAGCCTCATGTCCAAGATCCCATTTGCTGAATTCTTGTTTTTCTTGGAATGTATTAAGTTGCTTGATGAGAAATGGTGTCTCCTAGTGGTTGTAGAATTTTCTTTAAAAAAAAAAACACTGGAAAACAAAAATCCAACAAGTCCAATTCATTTATTTTTAAAGACAAAGATCCCAAGACTCGGAAGATTAAGTGACTTGGCCAACACATCTAATTAGTAGGAGAGCCAAAATCCATGTCCCAGGATTCCTCTGGAATTCTTTCCAGAATACCACTCCAGGGGGAGAGAGTTGGCCTGGAGGTAAAACCACTCAGGACCTACTTAATAACAGTTCAATTAGACCAGAGGGTAAGAAATAATGAAGGGGCTTTAATTAGGGCCTAGCTCGTTCATCATCAGATAATGAGAATTTGCGACGTCTGTCTTAGCGCCACCTATTGGGTAAATGTGGACCTGCACAGAATACCTTCGGAATTAAGGTAAGAGGAGGCTGATGAGGACTGGTTTAAGTTGTTTTACTGAGTAGGAAGTAAGTTAAAAAGAAGAGTGGAGTCATAGACTCATGAGCCATTGTGTCTTAAATTGCTGAGGTCTCCAAAGTTTCTGCAAACTAAGTTCCAATTTCTCACTGTTAGCTGCATCAGTTTCCTCTTCCTAGCTGGTGGACAGAATGTAAAAGTCCCCAGTTTCTATAACCTAATTTGTAGCTACAGCTGACATTCTGCCCGTGGCAGGAACCTTACTACACAGTGACATCCAGGTTAAGATGGCTCTCTTTGATGTTTTGGTCCCTCAACTTGACACGTCATCTTCCTGGGGTTGCTACTAGACTCCTGGAAGTTTAGGATGTTTCAGGCATAGAAACGAGGTGCCAAGAGACGGGTATGGGCATTCTGGTCCACACATATCCTCAGTCTGGAGAGGATAGGGTCTTTTGCCACCGGCCTCTATTCATCCTGGCATCTGACAGCCATGCTTAGCATTCTGCCAAGGCCGCAGCTGTTAGAGCCCTCATCCCAAAGCCATCCTCTTCCCCTCAGCTTCAGGTCTGCTGGCGCTCTATGGCAGAGGTTCTCGCACTCCCTAATCCTGCAATCCTGTAGTACAACAGTTCCTCATGTTGTGGTGACCCCCAATCAGAAAATTATTTTCATTGCTACTTCGTAGCTGTCATTTGTGTTGCTGTGAGGAATCCTGATGTAGTTATCTGATAAGCAGGATATCTAATAAGAGACCCCTGAGAAAGGGTTGTTGGACCCCAAAGGGACTGTGACCCATAGGTTAAGAACTGCTGCTCCATGGCCATGTGATGCCTATTTTAGGAGCAAGAGAATTTTCTGAATGTCTTCCTATGCTGTTTTGGTGGTAGGAGATCTTGGACTGTCTCCGAAGCTCTCTGCCAGTTTTGTTCTGATCCTTGCTTCTCTGCTATAACCACATCAAGGGCAATGGGTAGCAAACCTTGTCCTAAAAAGGGGGTGGGGATTAGTTGGGCACTATTTTAGATAACTCAGCTCAGTCATTATAGCGCAAAAGCAGCCATAGAAACAAGGCATGGCTCTGTTCTTATAAATCTTTATTTAACAACAAAGATAACATGACGAATTTGGCCATTAAGTCCAATGGCCCTGATGCATGTCTGGGAGGCCTCCACTGTAACTCCAGGGACAGGACTGGCCCAAGTGTTCTTAGGCCTCTAGACTCCTAAATAGTTTGGGGGGGGCAGTTGTCACCAGGACTTCACCCAACAAAAGGTTACAAGAGAGCAAGCAAGGTAAAAGTCATCTTCACCCAACCCAGGGCATCTATGAGCTTCTAGGCCTTATCCCCACCCCTTCCATCCCCCCACTCAGCCAAGTCACCTTTTAACCTCCATCCCACCCTCTTCCCATCCCCTTCCCTTCTTATCCCTTTATGCTATCCTTCCATAGGGCTGGGCTTTGAGTTCCGCCACAATGCCTCCACCACAAACCATGGCCCTGCAGGCTCTCCTGTCTAGAGTCGAAGCGGCACCCCAAGATGGACTCAGCGTCTGTCTATCCTCTGTGCTCTTCCTCCCACTTCCCTGAGTGGAAGGATTCCCGAAGTAACAGGGCAGCAGCCAAAGGCAGGCCTTTCATTCTTGCTTATCGCTGGGAGTATTTATTTAAGCACTTACTTATATTTTGGGAGACAGGTGCTTACTATATAGCCCCAGACTGGCCTGGAACTCGCTGTGAAGCTCAGGCTAACATTAGACTCAGAACAATCCTTCTGCCTCAGCTTCATGAATGATGGGATTGTAATGGTCTGTCCTGTCCCTTTAAGAGACAAGCCCCACCTACTTCCCCCCCAGGCAAGTGGATCTTCCTTCCACTTCCAGCCTGAGTTCCTTCCTTTCTGTCTTCCAAAGAGGAGCTTCTGCTTCTCTCCCTTCTCCCCATTTCTCCCCTTCCCCCTTTCCCTTTCTCTCTCTGTTCCTCTCCCCTTCCTCCTTTCCCTTTCCCCTCCATAACCCACTAAATAAATACCCACTTTCTCTGAATGGCATGCCTAATAGGTCTTTGTCTCTCACCCACCACATGACTCCCTGCCTGGGACTGGCTGTCTCCATGGCCTGCTGTGGTTTTGTGGCCACTCAGGAAACAGCACCATTTTATTTTTATCATAACAAGGATCGCAGCAAGTATGTGCCACCATACCTGGCTAAAAGTGTAATTTTTTAAGTGAAAGTACATGCTATGTATTATTCATGAAGGCTGACAGTACTAATCTTTCCTTAAAGATGAATATTAATATTATTAATTAATATTAAAAGTATTTAATATAAATATTAATTTTTACTTTGAGTATTCTGTGTGCTTCTTTTAGTTTTCCTTCAGTTTTATTTAAAGCAGAGTCTCACTCTGTAGACCAAGCTGGCTTGGAACTCACTGGGTAGCCCAGACTAGCTTTGTACTTAAGGCTATCCTCCTGCCTCAGCTTCCCAAGCACTGGAATTGCAGGCATATGCTATCAGGTCACCTTAGAGGAGAGGTCTTTGCCATTAGAAGGATGATGTCTGACTCCAGGTTCTTGCTGCGCCGCCACACCTATGAAAGGCCAGCCCTGTGGAAAGACACAATCTTGGCAGTTCTTGATGTAGGCAGTTTGTGAATGGGGTAGGGAGCCAAGGGGGTGTTTCATGCAGGAAGATGGGATATATCACAGGACCACTTGAGTACAATGCCCAGGTGACAGGAGTCTGCTTTATATGACTGCTGTCAACACGAGCGATGAAAACACTCTCCCTGTCAGGGCAGCTTTCCCTTGACTTGATTTACTTATTTACTATGTATACAGTATTTTGCCTACATATATCCTATAGGCCAGTAGGGGGCACCAGGTCTCAATACAGATGGTTGTGAGCCACGATGTGGTTGCTGGGAATTGAACTCAGGACCTCTGGAAGAGCAGTCAGTACTCTTAACCTCTGAGCCACCTCTCCAGCCCCTTCCTTGACCCGAGAAATCACAGTATACAGCAAGTACTTAACAAGCGGTGCTTTCCTTCTGATCTCCTCCCTCCTTGCCTGTGCATCTCTCCAACGCAATAAGCAAGCCTAGGACCACTTGCCACTCCCCACTGGTGAGGGCGTCCTGGACTGTCAGGCTAAGGAGGTTTCAGAGGCTGGGGCTGAGCTGCTGTGGAAAGCCACTGAGTGGGTTCCACGTGATCCAGATGACACTCACAGGGAGAGAGAAATGGCCTTGCGAAGACACCAAGCAGGGGCTGGGGAAACTGCCCAGTGGGTAAAATGCACGCCGTCCAAGTACTAGGACCTGAATTCGACCTCTGGCACCATTACAAGCTGAGTTCAATAGTGCACTTGGAAACCTGGTGTTGGGGAGGCAGAGACAGGAGGAGCCCTGGGGTTTCCTGGCCAGAAAGTATAAATGAATCTGGGAACTACAGGCTCAATGAGAGACCTAGTCAAAAAAAAAAAAAAGTGGAGAATGATCTTGGAAAACACCAATTCAATCTCTGGCTTCCATATATGATTGTGCACATGCACACATATATGCACTCACACGTGTACACACTCACACAGACACACACACACACACACACAACAGCAAACAACTATATTGAGTGGCTGTTAACATGGATGCAATTTGCCTTCTTGCTGAAGACAAGAGAAGAGGAGAAGGAGGCAGCTTCCGCCCCCTGCACCACCTCTGTTAACCCACTCCCAATACCCAACTCCTGAGGAACTCAGAACAGGACACCTTCAGATTGAAATGGACAGAGGCAGAAAGAGGGCATGGTTGTTGGTGGCTAAAGCCCAGAGGAAAATTGGCACTTTCCTTCAGAGCCCCCAGATTTTGGATTTGGCTTCTCCTGGGGAAGGAGAGATCTCTGCTTGCATGGCCACTAGTGAGGTGGTGGTGGAGGATGCCACTCTCCACTCAGATACATTCTAGACCAAAGACTTCCACAAACAGCTGGAGGTGAAGTATTCCATCTCTCCCATTCTCCAAAGCAGATTTTTCCTAGACACAAACCTTCACCTTCTTTGAATCCCCAAAGTGAGTAAAAGGTGGGAAGGCTTTCATGGTTGCTTTAGTCTAAAATGGCTTTTCCAGCTACAATTTTTCCTTAGTCTGGAATTTTGTTCTTTCTGCTTCAAACTTCATTATGAATCCAAGTTTAAAATCTATGAAAATGCTATTGTAAATATTGTAAATAGCATTTGGGTAGATCAGGCATTTGGGCATGCCATTTTTAACCATGAAATAGTTTCCTACCGAGATGACTCCATCATCTCTTGGCACCTCAATTTTCCTCACTACGTCCCTCCCCATCTGAAATTTGAGGGAATAATAGAAAGTCACCGGCCGGGCTCCAAATGGAAGGAATAGCTAAGTTTACTTAAGTGTTAAGAGATAGTTCAGTTGGTGAAGTATAAAATCAAAGACCCAAGTTCCTTGTCCAAAATTCATGAGCTAAGTGTGGTGGTGTATGTTGTGGGTGTGACACAAGAAGACTTGAGAAAGGAGGATCCCTGGGTGTCGCTTGTCAGCCAGCCTAGCCTAACCAGCCAGCTTCAGCCCAATGAGAAGCTAGGTGGGGCCGGGCAGTGGTGGTGCACACCTTTAATCCCAGCACTCGGGAGGCAGAGGCAGGCTGATCTCTGTGAGTTCGAGGCCAGACTGGTCTGCAAGAGCTAGTTCCAGGACAGGCACCAAAGCTACAGAGAAACCCTGTCTTGGAAAAACAAAACAAAACAAACAATCAATCAAACAAACAAAAAGCTAGGTAGAGGACACCTAAGGAACAACAGCCAGAGTTGACAGGTGGGGAGGGACCCAGCAGAGAGGGCGGGAGGGTGGCTGGTATAAAGGTTGAAAGAGAAGGGATTTCCAAAGCTTGATGCCTGTTTAGGAGCTTTATCATTGATTTAGGGCCTGTGGGCTAGGAAGTTTAGACAGTTTCCTATTTGGGAGTGGTGCTGTAAAAAGTTACCTATTGGGGGTTAGAGAGATGGCTCAGTGGCTAAGAGCACTGGCTGTTCTTCCAGAGGTCCTGAGTTCAATTCCCAGCACCTACATGGTAACTCACAACCATCTATAATGGGATCTGAATCCCTCTTCTGGCATGCAGGGATACATGCAGATAGAGCACTCATACTCCCTCCCAAAATACATAAATAAATTTTAAAAAATGAATTAGCTATTACTTGAGTGCTCAAATTAGCCAATATCTGGCCTAGAGATTGGGGTCTATCACCACATGAAGGTGAACCCATGACACTTGGATGATTCTGGCTAGTGTCGGTCATTTTCCTTAATGTCCCAGAGAGGGGGATTTCCAAGGAAATGAATCTAGAGTCCTGCACTCTGGTTTGTGTCAATGCAGTCATTGTATCCCCTGCAGGCCCAGTGTTGTCCTTCAGCCCTATTTCCAGGGAACCTTCTCTTTACCAGACTCCTCGGGGCCATACTAATTTCTACGTCAGAAATTCTGTTCCTCTTTAGACATCTCCAGCACCTCTCTCCTGCACCCCTTGTGCCAATCCAGCCTTAAGGTCCCTATGGGATCTCAACTGAGCCAAGCTGCCCTAGATTTTCTCAATACCCTATGATTCACCCACCTCTTTTGGGCAGCACAGCCAAGAACCAATCTTTGCACTTGGGTGTGTGCATGCGTGTGTCTTCATGCATGTGTTTTATATGAGTCTTGCTTATCAAATTGGGTGCTCATGATTGCAAGGCAATTGGTTGGAGGCCTGAGCTACCTTCTCAATCCTGTACTTGACCTTCGGTGATCTCTTAGAGTTGCTTCAACTCTCCCTGAAGGAAAAGGTTGTGTCTGAAGCTTGTTCTGGATGTCTGAACTGCCTCTCCCTGTTGGGCAGGCTTCATGCAGTCCTGGAGAGAGACTCTGAAAGTCTTCACTGGGCCTGCAGGAGACACGTCTATGTTTGCGCAGCTTCCCTTAATGTCCATGGGCTCTGACCAGAGTTTGCCCCTGGCCTTACCCAATTACAGGAAAAACAGTGTTCAAACCAGGAAGCTAGTTCCACGAATCCCCATTTCCTCTGTTAGGCAATGAGCGAGCTGCATGGCACAGCATCTGCTGACACACAGCACACTCATTCGGGTTGATTTCGTTTATGTCAGAAAAAGACTATTTCCATTCAAGTCACACGTGGTGAAGGGTAGTGTGGTTTTTCTGTGACCTTGGGCGAGTCATTTTCCTGCCTTCAACTGCAGCTTCCTCTTCTATAATTTTCCAGCTCCAAGTCTTGGGAGGTTCTATGGTTTTGTGGCTACTCAAGGCTTCTAGCAATGCATCTAGCAGATTTGTTTGTAGACAAGGGGAAAGACTCTGGGTTTCCCCCTTGGTTCTCTGTTCCTAGCCTGATGTTAACAGATGGCACTAGAGCTGTTTGCTGTCAGTGATCTGGGCTCTCGCCCTTGTCCTGATGAATGTAGCTAAAGACGTTCATGGTCAGGAACCCAGACCTGCCTTCTGTCGACTCTAGGTCCTTATCATCTGCTAGCTACACCTCCATGTTCACTTCGAGGATGGTGGCATTAAGTGGTCTGCTCAGTGACATCTAAGATCCATGTTTGCCTTGAGGACCGTGGCATTAACTGATGCGCTGAGGGCATCTAGATGACTTGTTTTTGAGAGAAATCTTTTGTTAATCCTCTTCCTATCATGTAAGCCCAATAGTGAAGTTTTCTGCTTCTAGATTTTTCGATGGGGCTCTGTGGGAAATTCAAGACATGCACCAGTGACTCATAGAGAAACAAATGGAGGCTTTATTAGATGCCCTTTCTCCCTCTTTTATGCGGCGTGAGTAACAGCAAGACCATCTACCACTGCCAGCTGTCATTTCATGAGTTTCTGTTTCTGATTTCTATCTCTGCTGTGTCATTTCAGGTGTCACACCTTGGGGACCGATGTTATGGATAAGACAGGAGGTGATTTTCACTCATCAAAAATTGGCCCTGGTGTTTGACAGGGCCAGGAGGAAACCACTCCGTGATTAGGCTTTGAAGTGAACGCTAACATCCCCATAAAGCAGTGATCACTGCATGAAGAGAGATCTAAAGTTAAGTCTAATTAAGAAGCATCCATTACCTAATGGCTGCTTGGGTTAATAGCTTTCGAAGACAGCTAATTTATTTGGGGGGAGTTTTCAAAGCAAGCTGATTGGAGGCATAATGTTTGAGCTTCTAAAGGATTTACCAAAGAAGGTATTGCTCAGTGGGACGCGACAGGGGGATTACCACTCCTTGTTCTGTGGATTTGGTGTGATTTATGTGCCTTGACTTCTATGTACACTCAAAGACACGACTCTCCTTTGAAATGTACAAGTAATAATGTTGGGGGCCAGAGGGGAGGGCCAGCAAAAAAGCAAAAGAGGAAACCCTGAGTTTCAGAAGAAAGTAAGCTATTTGGATGAAAACTGACAGCACACAGGGGCCAGGGATCTTTTACTCCTCCACCTACTAAAAGCTCATCGAATAGATGTGCACGTGCAGAAAAGAAAAAGGAAGAGGAAAGCCATCCATTTGGACTGAACGTGTGTCAGCCTAACGACACGAGACAAGGGGTCCCGCTCCCTGTGAAGTTCACTATTATCTGTTTCTAATTATTGCTCACTTCAAGAGCAGGACAATGGAGATGCGCGAGAGGACTTTGAAAGCCTTCTGGGCCTTCCCGAAAGCTTTGAGAAGCATTTCTTTGGAAACATTTCTGCTGAGGCAGCGGGCTGGGTCTGAGTAGGCGTAGGGATGGGTGTCTGGGCTTCCCCTTTTCAGATATGTTTACCTTACACTCATCTCCATGGAAACAAGGCTTGTTTCTGAGGTGACTTGAGGGTTGCCCACAGAGGAACAAGCAGAAAGATACAGAGAACTGAAATTTTCCTGTCGTTCTAAGGAGGTCATCCGTGGCAAGGGACCCTGAGTTCCACTGAGCTTTTCCTTAAACCATGATTCCGAATGAGTTCTTGCATTTAACCCGAAACCTTCAACCCTGAACACTTACTCAAATCATAAGTAATCCACTGAGATTTGCACCCAGGTCTGTCTGATTCTGATACCCATCTTCTTCCTATAAAATGGCACCCCAAGAGCTGTGACCTCTCCTCCCACCTCCCCTAAACATTTCCCAGAATGACATAAAACATGCCATGGTTCATGCCACCTTCTTGAGGGTAAAGAAGATGCTGGGGAGAAAAGAGTGTCTAGGAAAAAAAGAGAAATGGAGCAGATAACCCAAGTTTTGAATCAGGAAATATTTAGGCATTTCTGAGTTTCCCCAGCAATACATGGGGGTGACCCGCTAAATACTGACTTCCTGTGGCAACCTCTGAAATGTGTATGGAGAAGACAACAAGACAACCACACTGACTAGACACACCACCAATTTCTGGCCCACAATAGGACTTCAGAAAGTGTGAATTATCTTGATCTCTGTGGGGGACATCCTGAGGTTCAATGTATCTGAGACACCAGGGTAGACCTCGTATGATGTCCTAGCTCTCAGGCTGTGAAGTTAAAGAACTCAGCCATCAGCAAACATTCTGGAAAAGGCATACCTGTAGGATGAGGAGGCATGGTGTAAATCTAGAAACCAATTGTGCTGATCCAGAATGAGGGAGTCCAGTGGGGAGGTCACCCTTCAGTTGGAAATTCTGAAGCAGGCAGGAGGCTCTCTGGAGGGATGGAGAGACTTAACCACAATACACACTTGCACAGGCCAAGTAGGAACTGAAGCCTCATCTCCTCCTTCAATGCTTTATTTTGATACAATTTCAGATTCACACAGAGAATCCCTATGCATCCACACACTTTTCCTTGCAGTCCCCATGTGCTAACATTGCACCCCTGGGCTGCATACCAAAGTTGTATCTTCTATCTATAGCTGACCTATGTCATCGAAAGCTACTATACCCCATCAGCTCTATGACGTTCCTGAATTGTTTGAAGCATAAGGCCTTTTTAGTACTTGGTATGTATTTCCTAAACCCAAGAATATTCTCTGTCAACACGGGTGTGATCACATTAGGGAAATGGACATTGATACCTTATTGTTACAGAATGGATAGGTCTTGTCCAAGTCACACCAACTGTACCAGGGCTGTCATTTAAGATTGTTCCAGAACACAGGTTTGCCCAGCTGCCATATCTCAGTTTCTGGAAATCTGCAACAGTTCTGCAATCCTCATCTTTCATGATGTTTACATTTTGCAGTTATCTTGGGGAATGTCTTTCCAGTTAGTTTGCTTGATGGTTCTCTGTGGGTAATTGGTTATGGGTTTTATATCCCAAGTAGGGTTCTTGGGTTTTTAGAGATGGCTCAGTGGTTAAAGGTACTTGCTGGAGTCCTATTCCTAGTACCCATGTCAGATGGCCCACAACCCCTGTAACTCCAGCTCCAGGGCATCTGATCACCATCTTGTAGCCTCCAAGGGGCACACATGTGCACACACACAGTTGAAAAATAAAACAGAAAGAAAAAACATGAAGCTGTGTGGGTAGGGAGGTAGAAAGGATCTGGAAGGAATTGAGGGGTGGGAAAACATGATCAAAATACATTGTATGAAAAAAAAGTATTTTTAAATAAAAAAATAAACAACAAATGTGGTCGTGTCTTCTCATTGCATCATGCTAGAAAGCAAGTGCTGGCAGTTACTGTCCTGACTCAGAATGTTAAATTCGGGCCCCTTGGTTAAGCTGCTGTCTGCTTGCTTTTTTTCCACCTCATCTTATCATTATTAAGAATATGGAAGCCAGCATCGAGGCCAACGCCTCTAATCTTCGGGAAGCTGAGGCAGGAGTGTTACTGAGAGATCAAGACTACATAGTGGCTCTAGGCCCGCGTGGACTACAAGCGTGAGACCCCGTCTGGAAACAAACAAGGGCTGGAGAATCAGTCAAGTGCTTCCCACGCAAATGAGAGGACCCAATTTTAGCCCCAGAACCCATGTAAAGAAGCTGGTCACAGTGTACAAGTACATACTTTGCAATCCCAATGCGGGGGAGGTAGAAACGGGGAGACCAGGCCAACCCGCTTAGCCAAACTGGGGAGTTCCAGGCCGGTGTGATAGCCTGTGGATTGGATCCCAGAAATGCCTTCTTGTGTCTCACTAATAGTTCTCTGAAGATCCAATTCATGGTCCATCACTAAGGGTCCTGTTCCTTAATTACAGTGACCGCTCTTCACTTCTTTGCTCTCCTGATTTTAAACTCAGACTCTGCTATCTGAGGCAGAGTCTCACTGTGTAGTCCAGGCTGGCCAAGATCCTGGCTCTGGCTTTGGCTTCCTCAGACTAGGATTCTAACGCACACCGCGGCACCTGCCCTAGCTTTAGCATATTTCCTGAATGCTTGTTTTGGCCTCCCAGTCTGCTGAGGGTCACGTCATCTCTCACGACCGCTCTTTCACACTGTGGCACACAGCGCAGTGGTTCTCAACATGTGGCTAGCATATCAGACATGCATTAAGTAGCATTTAATATATCATTATTAAATATCAGATATTTATATTAAGATTCTTAACTGTAGCAAAATGACAGTAATGAAGTAGCAACAAAAGTAATTTTATGGGTGGGGGTCACCACAGCGTGAGGAACTGTTTTAAAGGGTCGCAGCATCAGGAAGCTTGAGAACTCCTGGCCTAGAGTTTTTCCTTAACACTGAGAAGGACTGTGTGATTTTCTAACTGTGTGGATTGTGTGTGTGTGTGTGAGATTTACTCATTCCTGTGTATGAATGTGGACATGTACACCATGTACACATGCCAAGATTCACATGGACATTAAGGGACAGCCTTAGGCCTCAGGCCTCACTTTTGTTTGGAGGTAAGATCTCTCTCTCTCTGTCTCCTGCTTATGCTAGTCTAGTTGACCCTGAATTTTAAGCAATTTTTCTGTCTCCACCTCCCACCTCCCTTTAGGGGTGCTGGGATTATAGATGTGAGCACTATTGCATGGTTTTTACATGGTTCTGGGGATTTGAACTTACGCCCGCAGGCTTTTATGACAGTCATTTCTACCCACTGAGCCACGTCCTCAGCACCAATGTATGTGACCTCAACCCCATCCGATAATGGTCCTTCCTGCCTCGTGCACTGTCTATGGACTTGAATGTCCCAGCTGAGTGAAAGTGACCTAAAATTTACTAGGTTATGAGCTTCTATGTTTAACATGGATCATCGATGTTGTGAGGAGCACATCTCAGGGCCCCTCCTTCCGCTCTCCATCCTGCCCCATTCCCAGACTCCAGAGAGATGCAGAAGTGTCATGAGAGGAGAGATGAGCTCTCCCCTGCTCCACTGAAATCTGATGGGATTTCTGTTGCCTTAGTCACTACCAGAGACAGTGGCTCAGTGGGAAGGGCAGGAAGGACAGCAGCTCCCAAGAAGGGTGTGTGGAAGTGACAGGAAGAGAGCATTCAGATTAGGGAAAGTAATTCCTGACAGCATCATATTTAAAAAGAAATCAGCAGATGTGTGCTCATGGCTTGAATAATTCAGCCTGTAGCAATCCAGGGAATTACAACCAACTTCTCCTCTTGTTTCCTGTATGAGCTTTTCCCCTAAGATTTCCGTCTTCACATAAGAACTCAGTGTTTAAAAATGTGCATTGTTTCTTTATCAGAGGCCTCTCTGTCGCTGTGGTAGGTGTTGGACAGTCCCTGTCTTCTTAGAGTCAACCCTGCAGTAGGAAGGCAGGCATGGACCTTACCCGGGGACAGGGGTGACACCAAAGGGCCCTGACGTTGTAGGAGGAAAGCTGGGCAGAAGCAGGAGAATGGAGCACCCTCTCTTCCATTGGAGTGACCAGGATGTATGTCACACGTTCAAAGCCTGCCTTCACCCTAACTGGGCACAGACAGAGGCAGGGGCATCAAGGTTGGCCAGTCAGCAGGTCAAACTCCAGTAAAGATCAAAGATCCAGATCTTGGGATCACAAAAAGCAAATTGAGAATTCATGACCAGGAGAGAGATGGGATCATATTGCATTTGGGGAGAATTCTGTTTCAGAATGTGCTAGAGGTCAGATCAGGCTCAGTGGGACTAGTTAGAGGCGTATTGCCCTGGTCCAGGCCGGAGATGATGCTGGCATGGATTAGACTATGGAATCTCCAGCTCCTTCCATCTTTGGGGGACCTGCCAATGACCTCACTAATTAAACCCCTGGAGGGATGAATGGGCAGCTTTCCCACTTACTCAGATGGGGAGATGACAGAAGGAGCCAGAATCAAGGTATTTCTGCCCCACAAGAGGAATGGGAGAAGCAGAGACCATGGGTCCACATGGAGCCCAGGAGTGTGGCTGCTGAAGCCAGAACACTGAAGACTCCCCTGGCGATGTCCACAAAGCCATTGGTTTACACCTTCTGCACCCGTCTCCTGTCATTTCACTCAACAGATCTTGAGAACAACAGGTCTGTTATAGGAAATTAAAACTGAGTTTGGGCTGAACATTTGGCTGGGATGAGCCAGCTCCCGGGCCAAAAGAAGTCAGTGAACGGCTGTGCTGACTTGCAAGGACAAAGACGAAGCATCGGGAGTCACGTACAAAGTGGCTTTCCTTTCTGTGACAGACCAATGTGTAGTCACAGTGCTGACACACACTGGCAAGCCCCTTCCTCTCAGCTCTCCTAGTTCAATTCGTTTCTGCTGTTGACACAGCCAGAGCTATCTGAGGGGGTCTTACTTGAGGGGTTGATAAGATTGGCCTGTGGGCATGTTGGTAGGGCATTTCTTAATTGATATTGATGCAGGAGGGCCAAGCCCACGGGAGGTGGCGTCATTCCCAGGCAGATGGTCTTGGGCTGTATAAGAGCTGGCTGACATGAGCCAGAAGCAAGTCAGTAAGCAGCCTTTCTCCGTGGTTTTTGTTCAAGTTCCTACCTCGAGGTTCCAGTCTTCAGCTCCCACCCTAGCTTCCCCGGATAACACTGTAATCTATGTACTGAAATCAATCCTTACCTTCTCAAGCTTCTTTTAGTCAGAATGTCTTATCACAACAGCAGGAAATCAAACTAGAACTGAAATATTCTGTTAATAACAGGAATTAAGACATTGATAAGATAGAGGTCAGACTCACACCTTTACCCAGCACTCATGAAGCTGAGGCAGGAGGACTGCTGTGAGCTCCAGATCAGCATCACTACAAAGTGACATGCTTCCTCATAAAACTAAACAATAGCAATAGTAACAATAATGACAATGTTATGATCCTTACTGATCATAGTATTTCCTAAGCCAGAGGCATTCTGCCGAACATCTCATGCTAACAATCGACTCTGCATGGCAGGCTTCTGTGTAGATGAATTAGGTCAGCACAATAAATAACCAAGCCAGCTCAAGAAGAACGGGTATTTTTAGTGATTGAAAAGAGGGGAGACTTATGCTACAAGGGTGGGAGGTCCGAAGTCCTATCTGTCCGCCAGATACCTCATGGAGAGAGAGAGAGAGCACCTGTGTTCTCTCCGTTTTTCTACCTGGGGGTTCAGGTAGCCACACCCCAACTAGATGTGCTTGGTTGATAATTTCCCCCATCACTTCTGTTATCATATTTACATGAGAAAGCTAACACTTAAAGGGATTAAGGGACTTGCCCAAAACTGCGACTCCTATGCTCAAGGGAGTAGCCTCAGTACTGTGAGACTGACCACCCAGCCTATGGTCCACTTTCAACAATGGAAATGACGAATGGGCTTCATGTGAGCTAATCTATTTATGGGCAATGTCACTACAAATGCCACTCTTCGGAGCAGGAAGTGATGGCCTGGGAAACATGTGAAACCCTGGTGTAACAGAGAAAATGATCTGCCGGTAGGGCCATCAGTTTGGACACTCAATAGCCCCATGAGCATGATGGCCCTGGGGAACCAGGGCTGAGCCAGCCCTGTCTTGGCAAACCCACACTGGGCTTTCAGCCTCTTTTCTCTTCTGCTCCATGGCTAGGAAGTCTTTTCCAAGAGGCTGGCTTAATGTCCCCAAGGTCATCCTGCAACTGAGGTACTCTGAGACTGCCTGGTCTGGGATGCCCCAGGTGGGTGATTCGAATCCTAAGGACATCCTCTACTATAGCTTGGGGGTCCAGGCTATTGCTAGGCAGAAACCTCATCTAAAATGATAGCCCATGGGCCGATGTTGCAGGGAGGTCCTATCTAGACACGCCTTGGGGTAGGGTGTGAGAAAGCGTGGCATCAAGACGCTACCCCCTCCCAAGGTCCCGTTGGCTCACGAGGCCAACTCTGCTGCATTGTCCTTTCCTCATTGGCATCTCTGGACAGGTGTCTCTGCCTCAGCAGCCTCTGGGTGTACTGGCAGGCCTTAGGTTGGCTCAGGGAGGAAGTGCCTGCCGTGCATGCTCATGCAGGCTGGTGAGACTTGGGTAGTCTGACTGGCAGTTTCTCCTACAGGCCAGGGCTGTAACTCAGTCGGTAGAGTGTGTGCCTATCCCCAGTATCACACAAGCTGGTTATGGCAGTGCTAACCTGTAATTCCAGCACTTAGAGGATGGAGACAGAAGAGTCAGGAGTTCAATACCATCTTCAGCTACATAATGAGTTCAAGGTCAGCCTAGGACACTTGAGAAACTGTCTCAAGGGTGAAAAATAGACCATTGTACAACCACAGAACTGAAGTTATAGGAGTCAAAATTTCCCTTGATAATATCTCAAAGCCATGACTTACACCTTCTGCCCCATCACTGGGACCGCTTCCACCCAATAAATCTTGAGAAGGACAGACCTGTTACAGAAAATTACAACTGAGTTTTAATTGAGATAGAGGGTCCAGTGAGACTAGTCAGAGGGCTTTTGGTTGGTCTAGGTAGGATGTGCCACTGGTCTCGCTTAGCCTATGGGATCTCTTGTTTCACACTGACAGAGACTATGTGGTCCTTGAATACACATGCAGCCTTGAATAAGGGCCCTTAGATCTGATCTCCTAAGGAGCTCAGAGGGAACCTCTGTAGGGCAGAGACACTGCCACCCATCTGGAGATTCCTCCATCACTCCCCTCATCCTTGGTAAGTGCTTCACTTCCTGTTGGGTCCTCCCTCCTTTCCCTGCTCCTTAGGGGTCCTAGGGATTAAACTGAGGGCATTAGGTTTGGAAGCCAGAGCCTTTCTCTACTGACCACTGACCTTGTGGTGTTTTCCTTCCTTCTTTCTTTTCTTTCCTTTTCTTTTTTCTTTCTTTTCTTTTGTTTTTGTTGTTGTTTTCGAGACAGGGTTTCTCTGTGTAGCTCTGACTGTCCTGGAACTCACTCTGTAGACCAGGAGGGCCTTGAACGCACAGAGATTTGCCTCCCTGGGTGCTGGGATTAAAAGCATGTGCCTCCACTACTCAACCCTTCTAATTAATTTGAAGAAATCGTGTGTGTGTGTGTGTGTGTTCTTCTGGCCTCCCCTACCTTTTCTCAGTGAGTCCCAGTTGAATCACATGCTCATTGAAACCAGAGAAGCATTGAGTCACTACCTTGCCTGTGTTTTAGTGTGTCTGGGGTACTGCAATGATATACCTGACAGGATTCTTTATAAAGGAAAAAGGGCTTTGTGGTTACAGCTCTGGAAGTCTGAAGTCAAAGGGCTACATCTGGTAATGGTCTTGCCTGGAGGGTTCCAAGTGAGCAATAGACAGAGAGTGTGGGTTGCGAGATAGGATTCTATCGGCTGTTTTGTCAGGCATTTTTGTCTCAGCAATGAGAAATGTAACTACTCTGCCTGCATGGGGTGCTCTACTTCATGATGTTGAAGTGCAGGGAAATGGTAGGAAGGAAGCAAGATAGGGACCCTACTGCTTTCCAGGCTTTCTCCAGTAGATGCTGCTGGCATCCAACCCAGACTCCCTGGGATTGTTCGGCGCTAAGAACTCAACATTGCCTCTTGGCTCTTGAGGAACCCACCAGGAGCTGGTCAGCTGAGAGGGTTAGCTTATCCTCTTAGGATAAGCCACTGACAATGACTTCCTGCAATGTCATACAACCCATCAACTCCCTGAGCAAATCCCACCATGAGACATCCTACCATCAGAACAAATAGAGATCTCTCACATACAAAATCATTTAGTGTGTAATAGTTCAGATATAACCTGCTTCAGGCACAGCTGGATTTAGGTGCTCAAAAGACATCTGTGTGTGCTTGTCTCTGTTGGCTTCATCTTCAGACACTCTTCCATCTTTCTGAGCCCCAGCTGATTTCCTGACTGGATAGTACAGCAGAAAGAACCTCTGCTCCACAATCTTTCTAGCAAAAAGCTTTGAGAAGCCATATTTCTCAGTTCTTGTTGATCTGTAGAGTTTTATCAAAAGAAGGGCCAATGGGCTCTGGGCAGATGGTGCCATGGGTGGCTCCCAACATTTGGAAGAACTGAAGTCTCAAATAACAGAGAGTCTTTATGATGCTGCCAAAGGGCCTGAGGACTTTAACACATCCAGTTGCTCAAGCTGTATGACATGAGCCACCCCTGAATGAATACCAGTCACACAGCCAGGTGCCACCACAGAACTGGAGATGGCAGAGCTCCACGCTGGAGCCCCTGGGGCTTGCCTGGCTCCTAGGAAGATTTCTGAATTTCATTTCATTATTATCCTTTTGACTCTTCCTGGCCTGTGTTCTTTCCAGCCTTGAGTTTAGAGCAAAAGCTCATCCTCAGAATGCTACACACAGTTGTGTTTTCCTCAGACCACATACACATGCACACAGGTTAGCACACAGGCATTCAGCATGGTATGCACATTCCGTGTCTGTTTTCCTCCCTCCCTTCTCTCTCTCTCTCTCTCTCTCTCTCTTTCTTTCTTTCTTTCTCTTTTTCTTTCTTTCTCTTTCTTTCACTGTTGATGTGATAAACCGCCCTGATGAAAGCAACTCAAGGGAGGAAGGGTATATTCTGGCTCACAGTTCACAGGAGCATGAAGTAGCTGATAAAACACATCTGCCGTGTCTGGAAGCAGAGGGCAGCAGCATGGTTGTACTCTGCTCACTTGCTCTATTGAAGACAGTCCAGGGTCTCATCCCAGGGGATGGGGCTGGGAGTCTCTCACCTTCATTAATCAAGGGAGTCCGCACAGGCATGCATAGAGACCAGCCTGGCTGTGATTCTAGAGTTTGTTAAGTTGACCATTGAAACTGTCATCACTACTCTACCTGTGGTCAACCTGACACCCAGCTGCCTGGAGTGAGGAGCTGGCTGGCTGTGGGTGGAAGGGAAGGGCCTGTTGTGAAAGCTGCAAGCTGTTTGCATATGTTGCATTGAGAACAGAGGCTAGTTTTAAAAGAAGATCAACACTTGACAAGACAAAGTATGAGACACAGAGGAAGATGAACAAGAAAGCTTATTGCTGGGTATAAGATAAGCAAGTTAGGCAGATAAGAGGAGGGACCAGGCTCTGGGTCAGTGACATGATAGCCTACAATGCCCTTGAAGAACATATGTAGAGCACTATTGTCCTTTCATATACTCTTGCTCCTAGTACAGAGAACTGTCAGAGACTTAACTGTAGGGAAGGGTTGATGTGGGATTTCTCTCTGTATGCTGTGAATATCATTGGTTAATAAAGGAACTGCTTTGGGCCTATAGCAGAGCTATAGGGGAACTGAGCTAGGCGAGAAAAAACTAAACTGAATGATGGGAGGAAAAAAGGGTGGAGTCAGGGAGAAGCCATGTAGCTCCCGCCAGAGACAGATGCTGGATGGAACTTTACCCGGTAAGCTACAGCCACATAGCGATACACAGACTAATAGAAATGGGTTAAATTAAGATATGAGTGTTAGCCAATAAGAAGCTAGAGCTAATGGGCCAAGTAGTGTTTTAAATAATATAGTTTCTGTGTGATCATTTAGAGGCTGAGCAGAAGGGAACCAACACAGTGGCTCCTAGCAACAAATTGGCACCCATATGGCCAACTAAAATCCACTTAAAATCTGAGAAATCTTAAAAAGGAATCCTAGACACAAACAGAGTTAAGCATGGTTTGGTAGAGGCATTTTCTTGGGTGAACTCTGTTTGCTAGAAGCAAGCAGAGGCATAGCTCCTTTAAGAGAGGTTTTCCTGATTCAGCAGTAGCAGAAAAAAAAACCATGCTATTTTGAAACTGTGGCTTCCTGGGCCATGCTGACAGCATGAATTCTGACTCTTTCAGGAAACCGAGCATTTAAATGGGGTTTGTAAGCAGCATGTTACAAACTGCTTAATGGTTTGACATAGACCCACTGCACACTTGGAACTGGGGCAGTGAACGGACCTCCTCAGCCATGTTGGACTGGGTGGAACAAGCAGAAAATGCCATATATACCCTAGTTTTTAAGTTTTTAAGAATCACTTAGCATTTTAAGAAGCTCTCCTGGACAGTAAAGAATTACAGATACACAATAGGACACATTCAGACATAAAAAACCTCTAAATGGGTCACAGTGTTGGATAAATGTACATAGGCTGGGAAAGAGAAGAAAAAGAATATAGACAGTTATAAAAAGAAATAAATTGTTAAACAATAAAACAAAGTCTTTAAAGAGACAGAGTACAGACAGTCATAGATTAAATAAATAAAGAAAATAAGGCACATAAAGGTGGACTATACACATATAGTCTGAATTATGTATATTATTGTGTTTTCTTTAAATTTTTTGACTGTGAAGGAGCTAAGTAATCAACATATATACTTTAAAGGTATCTTGCCTTCAAAATTTGGGTCTAAGGATATGTTGCTTTGGAAAAGAGGTTCTTCTTTTGTTTCCATAGAGGATGAGAACCTGTGGAATCATTCCAGACTAATATGGTTTGATGGACCAAGACCCCCTGAAAGGTTGCCTTGAATACCCCTCAAAAATTACTTCACCTAATAAACAGCAGGAAACAGTTTGGAGAAAACTATGCCCATATTCCCAAATATTGTTTATAAATGTTTGTTTACACATAAAGGAGGATATAATATAGATATGAATAATTTGCATTGGCATCTATTTTGGTTTATTAATAAAAATTTAGGGTCAATTCTGTTATATGTCTCATTTTAAAATGTAATGTATATAGGTTAATAGATAATCATCTATAATAATCAAGCTTGTAGTCATGTTAGTTAGATTTTCTAGATGTACAGAGATGTATTTCAGATGGAAGGGGATTCTTTAAATCTTTTAAAGACTTTCATAATATGGCATTTTAAATGTTTTAATAACTTATGACTTTTCATGACAATGAGACACATCTGCTCCTGGCAGCACCAATCTACTTCAAGAGGATGATGGGCATTGAAGAGGCTCCTTATGGAGTTGGTTAGGCATTTGGGCAAGAAACTGCTCTTGCCTGAACTGCTTGATGAACTGAACATGCAGGATCCACAGAGAAATGACTGCTGAATTTGCCTAAAGGTGAGACAATTCTTTGGGGTTCCTACTTCATGAAAGAGTCTGCTAGACATTCTTTAGGATACAGAAAAAAGTGACTGACAAATATAGGCAGAACTGTCTTTGAAATATCCTGCTTTGTGGAAAAGTCTGCTAGATACTATGGGCCTGTAGGCTGAAGATGGATGCCCCAATGGTACAGAAGAACTTTGGGTAATTGCCCAGGCAGCGAGATGTCTCTGTCATTTCTAGAGTTTTGGAAGTTGTTTACAATGTACTTCCTGTCTACTTAGGTAATATTATATCCTTCTGGAGTCTTTGATGGAGTTGAAGAATTAATAGTTTTCCTTAGTTATGAGAAAGGATAAAGTAGGTATAAATATTGTAACTGTAATTCTTGCTTGATACCTGTTTTATTATATGCAATTTTACTATGTTAAAGTTAAAACTTTTCTTTTTCATGTAAACAGAAAAGGGGAGGGGATGTGGGATTCCCCTCTGTATGCTGTGAATATCATTTGTTAATAAAGGAACTGCTTTGATCCTATAGCAGAGCTATAGGGGAACTGAGGTAGGTGGGGAAAACTAAACTGAATGCTGGGAGAAAGAAGGATGGAGTTAGAGAGAAGCCATGTAATCCCCCCTCTCCCCCCACTGGAGACAGGCACCAGACAGAACTTTACCTGGTAAAGTGGTACCAAATGGTGATACATAGATTAAAAGAAATGGGTTAAATTAAGATGTAAGAGTTAGCCAATAAGAAGCTAGAGCTAATGGGCTAAGTAGTGTTTTTAAATAATATAGTTTCTGTGTGATTATTTAGGGGCTGAGCAGCTGGGAACCAACAAGCAGCTCCTAACAACAAAGGGTGGCTGCTAACAAGAGGCTTCCATATAGGAGACCACCCCCCAGACCAGGAGATAACCAAGAAAGCCTGTAGTGCCATCTTGGTGGCTACAAGATACTTAACTCTCTGCCATGTACAGCTCCTAGCTGATCATGTAAATGTGAGAACAAAGAGAACTTAATGTAATTAGCAGCACTTGAGACACCTATGAAGTCAGAGGGTAGTAAAGCTGGGCAAATGGCTAACAGGTAGCAGAACATTCTGGTCAAGGCTGGAATCAGAGATGGACAGAGGAGAGCTTCAATAGCCTCTAATTGGATGGGCAGTGCATGAACACCATATAATCATTTCCCTGGCTGGGCCATAGGGGAGTTCATAGAACAAGTAGGCTTTCCATTGGCCTGTCCTATGAGAGTCCCAAGAACTAACCAATCAACAGAAATTACCTCCATCTTTCTCTGGTTTTTGGCACTGCTCTGCAACATTTCCAGGTATAGGAAGTTTGATGACTTTTTCCTCCATTGGAAATAACAAGAATTTTTCCCTATGTGTGTGTGTGTATCCACGACCAATTTGAAAAGATGAATCTTAGAAAGTTAGGAACAAAAGACACTTCATGTATGTACTAAAAGTTGAGGGGCCTAGGATCCCAGGAGATACTATTGACAGAGGCGTTCAGTGGGTATTCTGCAGGAATGTTCATCAGACAGAAAAATCAGTTCCAGCCCCTCTGAAAAGTTGCTAAGTAAACACCTGGCATCTCCCAGGGGGACCCAGGAGACAAAGGGACAAAGAGCCTACTCTGAACTCACTGCTGTCTTCAGCGCCGTCACCACGCCTCCCACCTTGGTGTACTCTGGAAACTTCCGGAATGGTTTTAATTATCAACTGGACAACATTCTAGAGTCAGTGGGAGACTGTCTAGAAGAGGCTGGCCTATGGACTTGTCTGTTGGCATTGTCTTGATCTTTGTGATTGGCATGGAGAGAACCAGCCTAAATGTGAGTAGCAACATTCCGTAGGCTTGGGTCCTGGGTTATACAAAGAAGAATGTGGACTAAGCACAAGCTTGCATGCATCCATGCCCTCTCCAGTCTTGACTGTGGGTGTAGCTAGCTGCTGTAGGTTCCTAATGCCTTGACGTCCTCCGCAATCGTGGACTGCAGCCTGGAACTATAACCAAAAACAAACCCGCTGTCCCCTAAGCTGCTTTAGTCAGGGTATCATCATAGCAATAGCTACAACTCTAAGAAAGCCTCTCCCCCTTTTCTGGGCCACATGTCCACGCCTCTCTTGTCTCTCCTCATCTCAAGGCCACCCCTGGGAAACCACTCCCAAGCTGAAGAACATCTCCAGGAAGCAAGAGGGCATCAAGCAGATCCAGGGCTCTGCCCTTCCCTCTGGCTGGCACCCTCCGCAGTCTCATGGAGAGCTAGGGGTATAGTTCAGTGGGTAGAGTGCTTGCCCTGGGCACAGCCACCAGCATCGCATAAGCCAGGAGTATTGGACCACGCCTGGTATCTCTGCACTGGAAAGTGGAGCATCAAAAGTTTGAGGTCATATTTGGCTTATATAAGGATCAAGGCCAAGATAACCGTATAAGACCATGTATATTGAAGACCTTTGGAACCCCACGTGGAGGGAGGAATGTGCACAAGGGCTTGTTCCACCTGCTGTAGATGCCTGAATACACAGAGTTAAACTTTTCTTTCATAACAGCGTTTAAATAATAGCTGTGATGTTGCTTCTTTTTAAAAATTCATCTTGTGTGTGGAGAATAACTGTAAATCCTCATCAGGGCTTTTTCACAATTGTGTCAGCTAAGCTTTCTGATCGCCCCGTACTTTCCCATTCAAGAATTAAAATTGTTCCTTAAAGCTATCTATCATTTTCTTACAAAATCAGATGGTGCCTTGCAGGGAAGCTCTGCTTCAGGATAGCCCAGGGGGCTGCCGGGAAGGCTTGGGAGGGGCTGGGACTGGGGTTGAGTCCCGTGCAGCTCGGGGTGTGCAGGCCTGCAGCTAGCTGGTTGCCAGAGCCAATGTTGGCTCTGAGCATGCGCAAAGGGACAGCTCTGCGCTAAGGGATAGCAATCCAGACTCGTGTGAGCAAGCAGGCATCTTGCACTCCACCTTCCTGGAGTAAAAGGAGAGGAAAAAGAAAACGACTATGGATGGGGAGACTTGCCTGGTTTCCATCAAGACCGAGCGGGTCCTTCGACGTGAGAGGGCCCTGGCACCGAGCTGAGCCAGGCGCTGTGTAACACCCTTGAGTCATCATGGAAGGCCCTGGGTGGTGGCTGACGACAAATTGAGGACAGTACAAGCCTTGTTATTTAACTTCTGTCAGGCCCAATCCAGTGGGGTGGAGGCACGGGGAAGCCCTTTCACCAGGCCAGGGGGGGTCCACTCTAGGGAACAAGATGGATGGATGGGCAGGAGTGTGTGGGGGTATTCACAGACCAGCGTGTGTTCTCAGAGATTCTAACGGTAGAGGAGCAAGGCCAAAAAGTTTGGAGGGTTCAAACTGCAGGACAAAAACATTTGGCGGCTGCTCAATAAGGCAATTTTCTTCAGTCACATCTGTTGTCACCAGGTGACATGAGGGACATGGGTTCCTTCAGGTTGGGGAGTAAGTTTCATGCATTTAAAAGGTCTGTTTACCCATCCTAGTCCAGGGCACACAGCAGGAGTGCAGTTCATGGGCACTGTGGGAGCATCATTTGCGCTTCAGTGTCTTCCTTCTGATTAGTAAGGACTGGGGAAGCGGGCAAGATGGCTTTATTTTGAAGTCTTCACAGACTCTGCTCACACACGGCCCACAGAGAGTGGCTGTTAGGCTGCGGTCCTGCAGTTCTAAGACCCACAAAGTCACACATCACCATGGGCTCACTAGAACCATGAGGGGCAATGTAGGATGAATCTTAGTCAGCTGACCTGCTCAACCGCTGGCCTGCCACAGCCTCAGAGCAGCCCACGCTCACAGCCTGGTTGTTGTTGTGTTCTTCTGTGTTTTTAACTTAACACTGTCACTTTCTGAGACGCAAGGAAGCTGCCTCAGTGGCCTTCCCTGCTGCCGTGGTCGATTCCTGTCATCAAAAATTCAGTGAGCCAGGCAGTGGTGGTGGCACACACACCTTTAATCCCAGCACTCAGGAAGCAGGGGCAGGCGGATCTCTGGGAGTTTGAGGCCAGCATGGTCTGCAGAGCGAGTTCCAGGGCAGCCAGAGCTGTTGGCCAGAGAAATTCTAGCTCAAAAAGACAAAAACTAAAAAACCCAAATAAAACAAAATTCATGTTGGGATCTTTCTCCCTCCGAGGATGGTGATGTGGAGGCCTTGGACACGTGACTAGGCCTTGATGTTGGGGCCCTCGTGAATGAGTCTGGTGTCCCTTTAAAAGTGAGCTCAGGAAGCTGGGGCGATGGCTCAGGGGTAACAGCGCTTCCTGCCGAGCATGAGGACTTGAGTTCAAATCCTCAGTACCCCCCCCCAAAATCCTGATGTCTCCACATGGAAGAATGCAAGTCTAAAACCCCAGCACAGTGGCGGGGGTGGAGACAGACAGAAGGATGGCTGGGACTTTCTGGCCTACTTACTAACTTGTCAGGTCTGGCCAGACGTAGTTGTCCACACTTGGGGAGAAGAGTGAGGATTCAGAAAGAAATAGATGAGAGACAACAGATAGAGTTGGGAGGGCATCCGGTAAATATTGTGATCAGTCTCGTGTTTATTATTCATAGCCTTTACAGACCCCAATCCAAGAGGAAGGGGGAAGGCAAAAGACTTCTGTATTAAGATACCAAGAACAAAGAAATTACCTTCTTCATAACCAAAACATCAAGTAACCACACCCTAGGTCAAAACATCCTGTTAGTAACCGCACCTTAGGTCAACCCTCCTGTCATATAGCCTTGAAGGGGCAAGAATAGGCCTGAACTCTCTGACCTTTAGTCAAGGTGGAACAGATCCACTTCTGTGGGCTCCTAGCCCCAGGTTTAGCAAGGCCCTGCCTCAAGGGAATAAGCCAGATAGGGCAGGATACATAACATTCTCCTCTGGCCTCTGTGCACAGGCTCCTATCCATTGTGCACATGGAACAGAGACCCCAGAGGGCATCTCTGTCCCTGTCCCTGTGTGAGGACAGAGCTAGAAGGAGCCATCTATAAACCATGAACCGGAACCGTTATATGGGGTCTGACCTGCCTGCAGTTTTGATCCAGTATTCCAGATCACGCTCCCATTGTTTGTCATGTGTCCCCTCCCTAGTGTTTCCTTACAGCATCCTGAATGGACCAAGACACCTGCTAGCATGGAGTTTCTCCCTGGGACTCCCAGGAGTAACAGAATCAGTCTTGTATGATGACTAACATGGAATGGATGCGTGGGGCAGGACTTTTGGGTTGAAAATATGCTTGCGGCGTGAACAAGAATGTCATGAGCGACACCGCTCCTCTTCCCTTCCGTAGAACCTCCGCCCCATCTTCATCTCTGTCTTCTTCAAGGTCAGCCTGGGTTTAAACCCCACGAGTGCAATTGTGAGCCAGGTACTTAACCTCTCTGTGTCTCAGTTGCTGCACCTGTGTAGGGGTAATGGTAATAATAGGTGCCTCCTAGGGTTGTTTGGGGTTCTGTGTATTAACAGGGTTCAGAAGATGGCCTGGCACCTAACAGGGACCTTGAGAGTGTGAACGCTGCTCCCTGGCAGAACTGGTCCAGGCAGATAATCATGATGCTATGGAGGACACTGTTTGTATGACTTAGTTCATGAGAACAAACTGCATCTTGAGCCCTTAAGGAAATACCCAAAGTGCACCGAACCTCTGGAAAAGCTCACCCAGGATACAGGGCAGGCTAGAGCTATAGTACTGGTTCATTCATTCATTCATTCATTCATTCTGGGTATCAAAACTAGTGCCTCTCAGATCCTACGCAAGTGCTCTATCACTGAGCTACATCTCTGCACCTGCTATGTGACTCAGGGCAAGCCAATTAATTTCCCTAGACCTTAAAAGAGAGCGAAATGGAGTACCTATCTGCCTATCATCCCAGCACTCTGGAGGCCCAACCAGGAGGATTCTGAGTTCAAGGCCAGCTTGAGCTGCCCAGCGAGTTCAGACTAGCATGGGATACACCATAAGATCCCGTCTCAAAACAGAGATGGCTGAGCAGACAGCTCGGTTTGTAAAGTGTTTGCCAAACAAGCAAGAGGACCTGAGTTTAATCCACGTGAAAAGCTGGTCATGACGTTGCACACTTGTGATCCTAACACTGGGGAGCAGAGACAAGAGGACCCCCGGGCACACTGGCAGCCTGCCTTTGCCCAATCAGAGAGTTCCAGGCCCAACAAAAGACCCTGTCTCATAAATCAAGGTAGACAGTACCTGAGGAAAGACACCCAAAGATCTTTGGCCATGGTGTGTCCGTCCATACCTACCCACACAGGCGCACCCAATGAACCCACACACATAAAAAAACTATATATACAGAGATCAAAAACTTTCCAGTCAGTACACAGTAACTTGACTTCCCCAAAACCTGAAGATGTGGGTGATTGCTCAGCTGACTCACGGGAACAGTGGGCTCATCTACAATCATTAAAACTCTCAGTGTCTGGAGTGAGCTTGCTGCCTGCCCGGCAGAAGTGAGCTCTCCAGGTATGTTTCCAGTGAACAGGAACCAGTTCAACTAAAATCAGAAGAGCATTGCCAGGTGGGCTGGCACACATCTGTAATCTCAGCCCTGGGTACATGGAAGCTGCAGGATCGAGACTCAGGGTCGTCCTCACTACACAATGAGTTGGCTCTAATTTGTTCTGAGACCCTGTCTAAAAGAGAGAGAGGAGGGTGAAGGGGGGCATTTCCTAGAGACATCGTAGCTATCCAGTGTCTCCTTATCACTTCTCTGACCACAAAGGGAAGAAAAGGATATACCCGTGGCTTGGAACCCTGCCTGGGAAGCACAGTACTCAAGAACACACTTTGAAACCTAATTGGAACATGAGGGTGAGCAATGAGCTTGCTCATTTTTGAAAGTATTTGAAACAGAATACTGTCCTGGTTACAGTACCTATTGCTGTGATAAAATACCGTGGGGAGGAAGGGGGCCATTTCATCATACATTTCCACATCACAGTCCATCAACAAGGAGGCCGGGCCTAGAAGAGCTCCAGGCGGGAACCATGGAAGAGTACTGCTTCCTGGTTTTCTTCTTAGGACTTGCTCAGTCTCCTTTCTTACACAACCCAGGACCACCTGCCCAGGGGTGGCATCCCCCTTACCCATGGGCTGGTCCCTCCTCATGAAACATTAATCAAGAAAAAGATCCACAGACTTGCTTACAGGCAATCTGGTTGGAGGCATTTTCTCAATTGAAGTTCCTCTTCCCAGATAACTCTAGCTTGGTTTAAAATTGGCAAAAATAAAAAAATTAAAAAAACAGAATACATAAAGTCCACATTGTCTTTGGCTATATACTTTAAAGACAGCATGCTTTGCAAGAAATAAAGAACCAGCCACAAAAACATATTGAAAAAAATCTCAGCCACAGCCGCAACATGAAATTGGAAGTGGTCTGGATGATTTGAGAACAAGTGTGAGCAGAAAAATTAGCCTCAGAGGGAGGGGATAAGCACACAGCACTTTTTTTTCCCCAGTACTCAGGAGGTGGAGGCAGAAGGATTTCTATGAGCTCAAGGTCATTCTGGACTAGTAAGTACCAGGCTAGCTCTGGCAACATAGTAAGATCCTGTGTGTTAAGTGTGGGTGGGGGGATGGGAGGGTGGGGGGCTCCCCAGCATCTAACCATGACTCCCTTTTGTGAGTTGCTCATGAGGTTGACCCCAGCTTGTTTCAGGACAGGAGCCGTCAACATGCCTTAGTCACACTGATTGGCTCAGAGGGAGGAAGTTAGTGGAAGCCAAGTGAAACTCAAAGCTTGGGTTTGGAAATGTGGGACCAACACACTGAGTGAGGAATAAAGTTGCTATAGTCATTTTTGCTACTTGGAAGGCAGTCATCCTGAATATGAGACATCAATGATGAAGAAATGTGAGGTAGTAGAGTGGGGCCCGATCATTTTTAAACTCTCTGGAACAAACTGTACAAGAAGACTTCCTTGACCTGGGCTTTTGCATTAAATGGCCTAATAAATTTACTATCTGGGGCCCTGTCAGGAAAGAAGAAACTAACTGACATTTTTTGCAATACAGGAAATCAGTGAAAGAGTTTGTTTGTTCTCACTATAACAAAATATGCAAGGCTGTGTATACTTTTTTTTAAAAGGAGGTTTATGTACATCACAGGTCGGAGGACTGAAATCTGAGACAGCATAGCTTTGATTCTGGTGAGGGCCCCATTAGCTGCCTCAGATCACGGTTGATGATGTTGCTGTCCCAGCACATGTGAATGGGAGAGGGCGGAATCAGATGGCAAGATGGGAAGGCAGAATGCCAGGGTCTCTGTGCAACCACAACCGTCCTAGCTTACTTTCTGCTGCTGTGATAAAAACACTCTGACCTAACACAGCCTAGAAGAGGAAGAGATTCACTTGGCTTACACTTCCGGGTCACGGTCCATCACTGAGGGAAGTCAGGGCGGAACTCCAGAAAGAACTTGAAGCAGAAACTGCTCTCAGGCTCAGGGTATAGCTTTCTTATAGGGTTCAGCATCACCTGCCTCAGGACGTGCTGCCCACAGCGGCTGTGACTACCTGTATCCGTTACCAACCAATACAACTCCCTACAGACATGCCCTACAAGCCACCCTGATATATGCAATTCCTCAGTGGAGGCTTTCCTCCCAGACGACTCAAGGCTGTTCCAGGTTCACAATTAAAGCTAACTAGGACAGGAGCCCTCTCGTGATTAACACAGTGTCCAACTATAGCTGCCTTCATCCGTTTAAGGATGCTGTCCCCCATGACTCAATGACCTCCCATTATCCCCAGCACCTGAAAACTTCCACCTTAACTTCACACATTGGTGACCACGCTTCCAACCTCAGAACCTTTAGAGGACACACGCATGCCTTATTCAGCTCAGTCTAGTGGAGCTGTCAGAATGAGGGCGCTGGAGACAGGTAATCCCCAAGGCTATGTGGTTAACTATGGAGAGCGTGACAACTAGAACTTGGAACCTTAGAGGAGAGTCTCATGGATTGGTGGTGCTGGGTTCCAAGACAAAACTGCAGAGCTTACGTTTGGGTTACTGAAGAGCAAAGGGATAGCAAGAGTTGCTTGATGTCCACACTCCCAAGGTGACCGGCAAGGGACTGTTCTGATGTCCCCAAGAACCTGATCCAGTGATGAGGGAGCCCGTTGCAGCCAGTCCACTCTCCCTGAGGGTCCAGGTCCAGTGTGTTTCTATGGATGGTGACGGGACTGGAGGATACGGCAAGGAATTGGGAAGATTGCCCGCAGGGCTGTGGACTCCTGGTCGGGAGGAGCTGCTGTGCGCTGGAGAAGAACGTGAGCTCCTCCGAGTTTTTATCTGGTGCCTCTTCTTGGCAAAACCTCATAGGAGCCAGATGACAGGAGAGACAGAGAGAAGCGTGGGCCAGTGAGAAGGCTCAGCAGGGAGAGAGGCTTGTTTCCAAGTCTGACCACTTGAGTTCAATCCCCGGGACCCACAGAGTGGAAGGAGAGGATCAACACTCGCAAGCACTCCTCTGACTGCCACACACTCACTGTAGCCCATGTGCATATGCATAAACATGCACACCAAACAGCAAATGCTTAGTTAAATATTTTTAAAATGTACTTCTGCACAGAGCAGAAGGCAGGCTAGAGATGAGGAGCAGAGGTAAAGTCAGTGGAGTGAGCCCTTCCTGTCTTGTGCACCCATCAATTCATCTGATACTCAGACGTACCATAGGGAAAAAAATCTTAGCTGATGGTGCTTTGGGCTACCATCTGTAAGCCATTCAGGTCGCCCAAACGCACATTGTAATGTTTCAGACCTCTGTGGTTTGCTGGGCTACTTTCTTCCAATGAGAAGACTCCAAGGGGAAGCCAGCTGCCAGGTCCACTCCCAGTGGACTGTGCCCAGAGCATGGAGACCAGGGGACCGCTGAAGAGGAAAGCTGGCATTCTTTTTTAAAGACAAGCTTTCATTACGTGGTCCTGGCTGTTCTGGAACTCACCATGTAGAAAAGGTTAGTCTCAAACTCACAGAGATCCATTTGCCTCTGCCTCCTGAGTTCTGGGATTATAGGAATTTGATGGAGAAGTTTCTGGTTTCAAGGAAGAAGAAGCCAGGGCTGGAGAGATGGCTCAGTGGGTAACAGGGTGCTTCCTGCAAAAACCTCATGACCTGAATTCTATCCCACAACCCGGGTGAAGGTGGAAGGGGAGATTTACCTCAGCAGAGTTGCCCTCCGGGGCCACATGAATGTCCTCCAACATACTGCGCTTTCCCTTTCTCTCTCTCTCTCTCTCTCCCTCTCTCTCTCTCTCTCTCTCACACACACACACACACACACACGAGATAGATTTTTAAAAAAGGGGCTAGAGAGATGGCTCAGCAGATAAAGTGTTTGCTGCTCTCACAGGTCCTGAGTTGGTTCCCAGCGTCTACATCACAGTTCACAACAGCCTGTAACTCCAGCTCCAGTGCATCTAAGACTCTCTTCTGGCCTCCTGAAAGCCTGTACATTTATGGTAGTTATAGACATACACACATTTTTAGAAGTTAACTTTTTTAAATGAGAAGACAAGGAGAAAGTCATCATTACCTCTGGCTTAAGCAATAGAAAATATATAATCTTCTCCCATAAGTGGAACTCCAAAGTAGCAACTTCTAAAATGTTTATATAATGAGGGCTCACATTCTTCTCATTTGCTCCCTCTGTCCTGGCCCGTGGCTTGGTTCCTCATCCCCAGACTGGAGACATGGCATTTGTACCAGTCTGGGACCAGAGAGGCAGAATAACCACCTTCCAGTGGTTCTGACTAGGAATATGATTCAAGGATCTTCGGTAGGAACTGACCTTCCGCCTCAAAGGACTAGCTAAGCATCTCTGGAGTGCCACCGAAGCAGCATGGAACCCGACGGCTGGGAAGGCGGATAGAGGAGATGGATAGAAAGAAGAAGAAAGCAGAGTCAATATGGACCCTGTGAGGAAGGACAGGAGGCCCGGATCAGTGCCCCCAATCCTCAAAAGCTGCACTTTCTCATGAGATCCGTGAGCAAGACCTTTTGGACAGTGAAGGGGAACCCAGGCAAAGTGAATCCACATGCCCAGCCACTGCTCTCCAGCAGCCATGGAAGCCTGGCGGCCATGCTTGTCCTCCAAATCTCTGTCAGCCCTACTCTCCTGACTCTACTTCCCACACCCAGGAAAGGAGACTCTTGGGAGGGCTACCTTCAGCTCAGCCAAGAAGACGCATCCCAATGCCACGTAACTGCCCCTGCGCGGGCGCACAAAAACTGTTTCTGTCCAAGGGAGAGAGGTTTTCTTTTTCCTTCATTTTGAAATTTTGGTATTAGGAAGGATTTGTGTATTTAAAAATATACACAGAAGTGAGATGTAACCAGACTGCATAAAAAGAATTCTCCCGCCCTACTCTTTCTCTCCAAAGTAAAACTGGCCCTCTGGGTCTATCAGGGGCCAACCACTGGCAGAGAATACTAAAGAAAAATAAACTCATGCTTTCGACATCCATGGAGCACTTGGCCCCCCTCTGAGTCACCAACCCCTAGGTTGTCCACACCCTCCCTGGAGTTCCCAGTTCCCACTTCCCATTCTCTCATTCACTAAGCAAGCATAAGGCACCTACTGTGTTCCAGGGAAGGCACAGATAATTTAGGAGTAGAGTGAACTAGCTCTCCTCTAGATGGACTCACCTCCATCCTCCAAGATTCCCCCTCCTTCCAGAAACTTCTCAGATGTCATCTGAGGCACTCTGGCACAATCCCACAGCCCCTGCTTGCGTCTCCACACGGCTGGTAGTGATTATCTACACTCTGTGTGTATGTGACATGTCATTTTTTTTTTTTTCTGTTTTTAATGAATGCTTTATTTTTGTTGGTCCCATCTTCCCCCTAGAGCACCAAAGACCTTTGAAGGTTGGGTTTCTGCTATTTCTTTCTCTGTGCCTAATGACAGCGTGCCCTGTGCGGGACTGTGCTCAAAAGGGAAAGGACCGAGTGGGGTTTCCAAAGACAACAAGGAGCCTTGCTGCAGTTTCTCAGAGATGCAAACTGGTCTTTGCACCCATCGTGTTCTTGCTCCTCACCCGCTTTGAGTGGTCCCTGCTACAGTCACCGCTAGTGGTCCTGTTGTCCTAGACAACTGATGAATGGGGTGTTTGAGAAAAGGGTGGCACAGAGCTCCAGCAGGGGCTTCTATCCGGGGTGTCCACACTCAGCTCCACAGTTCCGCCGTGCCGGGTGTAGTCAACTGTCAAATAATTCCTTGGGATTTAGCCTGTCTTGGGCCCTGAGCCACCTATGGCTTCCCACAGTTCCCATGGTAGAGGTTCCTTCTCTCCCCCACTTTCAGTAGGAAATCAAGGTAACTTGTGGAGGGGAGGCATGGGTGGTATGGAGTATATGCTCATGTATGTGAGGATGTGCACATCTGTAACGTACACGCAGAGGACAGAGGAGATTGTTGGGAACCATCCTACAAGGCTGGTTATTATTGAGACGGGTCTCCGACTGTGGAGCTCTCAGGAGCCCCCGTCTCCACCCACTACAGTTCCAGGCAGGCACAGTCGAGGCCAACTTTTGAGTGGGTGCTGGGGATTTGAATTCAGGTTCTCTTGCTTTGATAGCAAGCACTTTTATCCACAGAGCCAACTCCCAGGCCCCCAGCTCTGCAACTTCTAAGAGGCAAAGCTGGAGCGTAGTCTATGCCTTTCCAAGTCCCCAAAGGGATCTTTTCAGCTGTCACGTCAACTGTGATCAAAATGATGTGAATGAACTTCCAGAATTCACTTTTCCACACCTCGCACCCTAGCTCTACGGTTACACTAGGGTTTAATTTCAACTCTCTGGAAGGCAGCCAGAAACAAGAGGCAGGGACAAGGGGGTGGGAGTTGGGATTAAATACGAGCAAAGAACATGATATGCGTGCGTGAAGATGTCATAGTGAAAAGCTGTGTTTTAAACAATGAACATATATATACATATAAACTCACACATACTAAAACGTTTTCATTCTATAGCTCTGTGGTCTTGGACAGGGCACTCAATCTGAGTGTTTCTTCTTTCAGGCCATGAAGTTTAATTGAACAGACAAAAATCCTGTCTGGACTATATAGGCGTGTTGCAAGGATTAAATGAAAGGGACAGCATGAACAAGCTTTCAACAAGGCCGACATGGAGTGAGCACCCTGGACATGTTAGCTCGTACCCTCATAACAGCCGCTGCTTTTATTACTAGCCTGCTTCAGTCAGTCTGGCCCCAGCCTCCCTCCTAGGACCTTCTTCACTAGGATGCTGAGAGAGCTGAAAGGCCAGATTGGTGGGGAGCCTCGGAGTCCCAACAGCTGCCTTGAGTCTGTGCATGTAACCAGGCTGTGAGGCCCAGGCCTTGCTGATGTCCCATCTCAGCCAGCCCCATTCGGCTGCTGCACACATGTTCCATAAATGGGAATCATTAACCGGGAGGCCCATAAACACCCTCTCCTGACAATGCCGTGTGCGCGTGCCGACTATGTGGCAATCTCTCAGTCAAGCCCCCAAGTCCAGACACAAAACAGTCATCTCTGTGTGTACATACCTGTGTGCCCTGAAAAGAAGCTTCCAGAAGCTAGGGGTCAGCTTCCCCAGCTACCTGTGCCAACTCTGCTTCCATTCACTCCCCAAAAAGTTGGCTGATTGGTTCAGAATAATTAGCGGAGATGCTTCATCTTCTCCACAAGGATGTCTGAAACTCGTGATCCCCTCTGCATTCACTAAAGCTTCAAGACACACAGGGCAGTGGTAACAGTCCTGGTTGGACAGAACTGAAGCCATTCTACTGCAAGCTCCTGCAAATACATTATGCAAAGAGAGTTTGATAACCTGGAGCTGTCAAAAGGAAGCAATATTTCTCATTCTCCATGGATGCTGGAGTAAGGAGCCTGGGATACAGAGAGACACAAAGCTTTCACTCACTAGACTTATGCTAAGTTGGGAGGGGCAGTGAGACTGCAATGGGGCTGGGTATCTTAGGGGTACAGGAGGTAGAACTTCAGTTAACTCTGGTGCAACCATGTGACTGGAGCTTTCCAAGAAGAGGGGACCAGATGTGTTCAACAAATTCCCTGGGCGGAATTACAGCAGCAGCAGACCTTGGGAGGAAATAGGGGCATCTCTAGCATCAGTTTCTCCATTTGCAAAATGGACATAAAGATGGAAGTGAAGCAGTTGAGAGGTCACTGTCTTCACTGGGGCTACAGAGCTAGAGGCCACCCAGGCCAGTTTCCGATGACACCATTGCCCTCTATCAAGGGAACAGGAAGGATGGGGGGGGGCACTGGAAGATCAGAGGCATGGAAAGAGGAAGAGAAAAGGAGATGGGGTGAGGAGAAGGCAGAACAGGGAGGAGTGGCTGGGCCAGCTGGGAGATGAAGAGGAGGCAGCAGCCTGCAGGCCAGAGGGTGCTTAGAGGCCGCCCAGTTTCTGATGGGGTGGTGGGAGCAGGGTAGGGGGAGGAGGCAGTGCCTGTTCTCCAGTGGTGGAGAAAGTGCCCTGGGCTCTGGCATATTTAAGGATCTTCCTGTCCGGTCACTCATACAGCCTTTGCTTCATTACTGAGCACCATGGGAACATGGCAGGACCCAGGTCTGGTGGCTGTCCTCCCAGAGTGCAGTGTTGGATTAAGAAGTCACACCGGACTTCAGAGAATTTCCAGGACTGGAGGAGACACTTTGTTCTCTTTTTCCTGCCATCCCTTACATCTCCAGTCTCCCAACCAAGCAAATATATTACTCCGCTTTAGGGTTTTGTCCCAACAGAACACCCTTTTCTCAATTCTTGTTCCTGTTGTAGTTTTGACTATGGGTTTCTCAGAGTCCTGGCTGACCTTGAACTTGCTACTTAAGAGAGGGTGGCCTTGAATTCCTGATCCTCCCATCTCCACCTCCCAAATGCTGGGATTAAAGGTGTGCACCACCATACCCAATTTCTTCTTGAGCATTTTAGCTTTTGTTTTGTTTTGCTATTTTTTTGTTCTTATGGGCAAGAAAGAAGGATGTGTGTAGCATTCCAAAGAAAGGCAGCCTCTACCAATAGAGAGACAGGAATGCGGTGGTAAAGGCCACTCTTCCTTCTATGGCAGTCTGTGGTGGAGCCATGACAGCCAGTGACAGACACACTGCAGAGCCAGTCTGCCACGGACTGGGACAGGCTGGTCACAGTAACAGAGACTAGATAGCAGCCAGCAGCAAGCTCTGCAGGAGGCAGTCCCAGAGCTCCACCCACAGAGCTCCATAGCACCTCCCTAGTTTTGCCTGGGCGCTGCGCCAACAGTCTCCATGGGCTACCAGGAGCCCCACCCTTCTGCTCCCTCCTTGCCTGTCTACCTTTGAGAAAACCACCTTGTCTGTCAGGGACCCAAAGAAGATTGAGTGTCTTTCGTCAGATGAGAAGTGTCCTCTTTCAGATCCCTGATTCTCTGGCCAGAGGACAGCCGTCTCTGACTTTCAGGAGGAGCTCTTCTTGGGCAATTCTGGCATTATTTCCTGGTCTCCCATCTGCTCCCCTTGTATTGCAAGGGGAGCCTATATGAAGAACGTCACTCTCCTGAACCCTATCAGTTAGCTTTCTGTCTACCTTGCTGCCTCCACCATGCGGGAATGGAGGGATGGCAAGGACGGAGCAGATGGGAATTTGCCCCTTCGGGGCTCCTCCAACCTGCCAGCCTCTGACAGCTCTAGAGTGTGTTTATTCTCCTGGCCACACCACTGTCCTCAGCTCTGGGCTTTCTGCTTCCATCATCATTCCTTTAAGCCACAGACCCCCTTAGGAGAAAACAGAAAAGTTCTCCAGGAGAACAAAGGAAGTCAGGGCTGTTCAGAGTGTGTTTATGGAGGCTTTTCGTGAACTTTACAAACCCAGTACTAAACAAGTGTGAACGGATTTTTCAAGGAAGAAACATGCTTTTGCAATTTGCTGGAAGTTTCCCCTCGTGTTCCAGAAAAGCAGCCTCCCCATTACTCACCAGGGAGGCATGCAGGCCAGAGAGGAAGGAGAACTGGGGAATGAAAACAGGCTTTCCCCTTGCCCGTGTTAAACAGCACTTAATAATCAAATTGAAAAAACACACAAATGAAACGAAGACGTTTTCCAAATGGGCTGCAGCCCCGAGGCCAGACTTCATGGGGCCACGGCGGGAAGAATTTGTGTCTTTGCCCTAATTGGGCTCCAGGCAAAGCGGCTGATGGGAGGGCCAGATGCTGGTGTCAATAGAAGAATAGGACAGAGAGAGCCCCTTGAGGTGTCCCATCCTTTCCCTAGGGTGTCACCATCTCCTGGACTTCTCTTTTGGTATATAAACCTTCTCAGATCTCTCCCGTGAGAAAGAGAGCCCCCACTTGACCCCAATCTACACTCATTAACTCACTCATGCGCTCATCCCCTCAGTGAAGCCATCTCCAACTATGCCAGTTATCTTTGCTCCAGTATCAAAGCAAAAAGGAGAAATTTAAAAAGCCAAGAACTTCTCTTTACCCCACTTCCCGATGGGTGGGTGGCCCTAGGTCTCTGCTCCTGGTCCCGTCATTTGTACTCGCTGTACGCAGTCACCCCCTTCTGAATCTCTCCCACACTCCATCCAGTCTGGTTCAGTAACTACCGAGGTCGGGATCAGCCATTTCCCCTTGTGGGTACTCCTTGGTCTGGAGCCTCATTAATGCGCAGTCTCAGGGGATCCCGTTTTGTCAAAGGAAGTCAAGAACAAGACACACACACTTCCAGTGGGAGGTGGACCTTCCTTCATCCTGGACAGCCCTTCACAACCTCCTTGGCTGTTCCTTCTTCTCCTGACCTCTTGCCTCAGAGTGGCCTGGCTCTCACCCTTTGGGTCTTTTCTTTATACTCCTTCCCTTGATGATCTCACCCTGTCTAATGGCTTTGAGATCATCTAATGTGGTGAAGACTTTAAAGTTTTTATGACTTTTCCTAGCTTGTCCCCTGAATTGCAGGCTTGCATAGCCTGTTTCCTGCTCGGCATCTCCACACCCAGCAAACAGCTATTCCAAACTTAAGATGTTAAAAGTGACCAAGTCCAAAGTCCCTACAGGGGCTTTCAAGATGCTGTGTTTTCTGCCTCCCCCAGTCCTTCCGCTCTCCTCTAGCCACACCAGCCACCGTGTGACTCCTGCCAAAGGCCAGGCAGGGTCCTTCTCTGGGGACTTCACATCTATTAGTGCCTCTCTCCATGTGGTTGTTTCCCTGACGGCCGCACAGATGCAGTGAGATGCGATGCTTTTACAGAGCCAATCAAAAGTGGTTGTGACATTCAGTCTTTTTTTTAAAAACTTATTTTTTTATGTAAAAAAGAATGTTGACTCTGTGTTTGGGTGTGTGTGTGTGTATGTGTGTGGAAGAGCACATGTATATGTGAAATCTAGGTGTATGGTACATGCGCATGCATGTGTGACCTGGATATGGGACCTGATATAAACACACAGCCAGAGCAGGAGGGACTTTTTCTGCCGCTCTCCACCTCTTCTCCTCTAGACAGTCTCTTTGAATCGGAAGTTCACCTTTTCACTCAATTTGCTGGCCAGAAGCTCTTGGTATCCGCCTGCTCCCCTCCCTAATGCTGGGGTCATGCCCTGCTTTAAACGTGGTGCTGAGGATTTGAACTCAGATCCTCATGTTTGCAGAGCAAGTATTCTTACCCACTGAGCCATCTGCCCAGCTCCAACATTGAATTTATTTTTTTCTTATTTTCAAGACAGGGTTTCTCTGTGTAGCTTTGGAGCCTGTCCTGGAACTAGCTCTGTAGACCAGGCTGGCCTTGACCTAAGAGAGATCCGCTTGTCTCTGCCTCCCAAGTGCTAGGATTAAAGGCATGCGCCACCATCACCCGGCTCCAACACTGACTTTTTAAAAGAGATCATTCTAGCTGGCTTGTAGAATGTCTGTCCCATGGTTCCACTGATGTCATTTAACTTATTCCTTTACTCATGCTGTACTGTAAAGGGGCCTCTTTTCTGTCTTCCTCACATCTCCAAGGGCAACTTCCTGTGGCCTGTGTTCTCCTCTGGGGCCAAGGTCTTAAACAACAACTGTTTAACCTCTGTGCTTGTTCGCTCTTGCTTACTCATGCAGCACCTGAGAAACCATGGTCCCCCATGTCGCCACCCCATCCATGCACACCCATTTATTTCCATGTTTTGTTTTACCATCTTTCTGTCTTGACTTGCATAGCTCAAAATATCCACCAGAATCTCGTTATTCCCTCCTCCTCCCTCCATTCGTTCTCTTTCTCATTTCCCCATCTTTCCTACTCTCGTTCTAGAAGCAACTGTGTACCAGGCTTTAAAAAGGAGTCAAAACCAAGACAAAGCCACTTCCTGCCCTCGTGAGACTTATCACCATTGAGAGACCAGGGAACAAATGGGGTCATTCACACAAGGGCCGCTGGTTGCCTTGAGGGATAATTAAGTGGATGGAGAAGCCCTTATTACACCTGACCAATTATGTCCTCAAGAAAACTCAGGATGCCACAAGGAAGACAGACCTGGAGAAGGGAGAGGTGCACAGCCAGGTGGGAAACAGGTGAGAGGGAAGAGGGCCAACCCGAGCCGCTCCAAACCTCCTCCAGCTTTTACCCCCACCCCACCCCCACCCCCGGCTGTCAGGTTCTCCGGCAGCCTCCATGCAGGGCCCTGCAATCCTCCTGAACGACACCCGGGACTCAATCCCATCTCCTCCACTAATCTTTGTGAGAAGATTGGCTTTCCCTCCAGTCCCTGTGAGTGGGAACCTCCTCCAGCTCCAAGACTAAAGGAAAGGAAGCTGTTTGTGTTCCTCTGATTGTTTGATGCTTCACGCAGGTGGAGAGAACACTGCCGGGTGCATCACTAAGACTGGGAACTTCCCTTGATGTTTTTCAAGCAGGTGATCCAGTCCCAGAACAAACTTCCATCTCAATGCTTTATTCCTCTTCCTCAGGGTGCAATGATTTGAGTGCCCGCCCCCCCCCCATCCGGTTGGGACACAAATAGTTGGGCTGAGGGTAGAAAGGGCAGGCGAGAAGATTGAAAGCTTCACGGGTGGTGAAGGAGCTGATCAAGGATGTGAGACAAAATACAACAGGTTGAGTAAAAACTTATCTATCCTGGTGAGTAAAAAACTTCAAGCAATCCAAAACAAAACAAAACAAAAACCCAATGACTTAAATTATCTGTAAAGAAGGGAACTAGCTAGTTCAAAGGCCCTTTCAAAATAAAAGCCCAGGGTGGGAAGCGTTTTGGGAAGAGAAGCATTTTGGGGTGGCACCTTCTTGAGTATACTCAGCTTAAGGTCCTGGCTAAAGAAGGAAAGCCAGAACACCGATTCGGGGGCAAGCCTAACTCTGGGTCATGGAGCATTTGTTCCAAAGGTTAAGATGGCAGACTGGAATGCCAGTGGGCATGCTCAATTTGCATCATAAAGATGGCAGACAGGGCCACCTTTGGGCGTACTGAGCTTTGTCATAAACTCTGAGCTGGAAAAGTGAAAAAGCTCTTTGAGGATGTCACTGAGATGAGCCTGTGCCTTGCTTGAAAATGCAGAGACAGTCTGATTCTGCACCCAGGTGGGCAAATAAATGTCACCACCCATCAGGCATAGACTGAAACAGTTTGTTCATAAAAGTAAAAAGGGTGTTGGTGTGGGAGGTCCTTTTGTCTATGTGTTTGTTGCTTTTATTGGTTAATGAATAAAGAAACTAACCTGGCCTGATAGGGTAGAACAGAGTTAGTTAGGCAGAGAGAACTAAAGTGAATGCTGGGAGGAAGAAGGCAGAGTCAGGGAGACGCCATGGAGCCACTGCCAGAGACAGACATGCTGAAACTTTGCTGGTAGGCCACGATCTTGTGGTGATATACAGATTAATAGAAATGGGGTAAATTAATATGTAAGAGTTAGCCAATAAGAAGGTAGAGCTAATGGGCCAAGCAGTGATTTAATTAATACGGTTTATGTGTGATTATTTCAGGTCTAAGCTAGCCGGGGTGGCTGGGAACCAACAAGCGGCCATCCTCCAATAGGGTGTCACCCTATAAGCTTATCTGGGACCATATGAACACACAGAGTATTAAAATACTATCAGTAAAACCAGACCCCAAAAGTTACTGAGCAGACCAGACTGAGGGAAGGAGCAACACTTTCACCTGGACCCCAGAAAGACGAGGATGCCTAACACTGTGATAGTGAGAGCTGAGCTGTCACATGACCACTGGTGTATATGTCTAGAAATGATGAGCAAAAGCTCCCAACTGTCCCAGGTACTTCTGCTGAATTAGTTCCCCACTGTTGATAAAGTGTACTCAAACTGCTGATTTTGTAGCACACACACACACACACACACACACACACACACACACACATCCTGTTCACACACACACACGTGTGTGTGTGTATATATATATATAGACATATGTATATGCATATACATCTATATATATATATATAGACATATGTATATGCATATACATATATATATATATATATATATATATAGAATTACTGTGTGATGTATAACATGTGATCTCAGAGCTAACAGTGGTTAAGATTGGAATAAAAGAACCTGGGCTCAGAACTGAAGAGACAAGTCAGCAGTTAAGTGCACTCGTTGCTCTTGCAGAGGACCCACGGTTCAATTACTAAAACTTACATAGTGGCTCTTAACTCCAGAGGATCTGACGCCCTCTTCTGAACTCAGTAGGTGTCATACGTGCATCTGACATGCATACAGGCGAAACACTCATACACATGAAATAAATAAATCTAAATACATTTTTAAAAAGGAACCTGGGGGTTAGAGAGATGGCTCAGAGGTTAAGAGCACTGGCTGTTCTTCCAGTGGTCCTGAGTTCAATTCCCAGCAACCACATGGTGGCTCACAATCATCTATAATGAGATCAGGTGCCTTCTTCTGGTGTGCAGGCATACATGGAGGCAGAATGTTGTATACATAATAAATAAATCTTAAAAAAAAAAAGAACCTGGCCTTGAAAGGACCTATGAACTCACAGCAGCTGTGGTTGTCTCCACGTGACCCACACAAGAGCAAGCCAGTGAGCGGTCCAGCATGGACGGGGGCGGGACTTATGAGTCCCCACCCCTTGCTGAGGAGCTATCACAGTAGTTGGCTGCTGGGAGGGAGGATCCGGTTTCCTCAAGGGTGTGGTTCCTTGATCAGTTGACCAGATCCAGTAGAGAGCCCCACACCTTTGCCTACATGGACGGCACTAACTGAGCTCAGTGGGTCATGAAATAAACAATGAAATGAAGTTGTGAGGGGAACACGGGGGAGGGTAGAATCCAAGAAAGGGGGAGGCAAGGGATGAAAAGGATCAAAAGACTGTATGAAATTCTCAAAGAATAGGTAAAAATAAATACAATTTAAAAATGAACCTGTGCTTGCCCATGGCCAACCATCAAGGGAAATCGGACAGTTTAGCAAACTGTCGCCAACAAAAATGACTTAGCTTGTGAGTCTATTGTTACCCAATATATCCTGACATTGTGGGAAGACACGAATGTGTATGTCTATGTTTCCGACATACTATGCTCACGTGTCCCTTAAAATTATAGGAGTTTAGCCCTGAGGATGCTTGGCTTGCTTAGTGGCTGACAGACATGAAGAAGAGCTTCTTGGGCGCTCTGTACTGGCTGACAGGTGCTCTAGGTTAGCCCCAGCATTTTAGAGGTTTTTATGAGATGGGATGAGTCACGCTTCCAGGGAATCCATTCACAGCTCCTTGGCACAGCAGTCTCTGGCACCCAGCCTTACTGGGAACTGCCGAAGCACAATGTGCTTACGCTTCCCCGGTCAAGGGAGAGCGCTGTCCCCCTTCAGATAGGAGCAGGAACCTGGATTCCTCTAGTGGGGAGAATAAGAGGCTAAAGTTATAAACAAATGGATAGACGGAGGAACGCTGTGCATTGTGGGTGTCGGATGCATCGTCATCTGAGAGATGCTTTCTCCTTCCTATGACCCGGGATCAGAGGCAAGGAAAACACCAAGAGCACACTAAGGTATTTTTGAGGGAGAGAGGAGCAGAGCCCAGAACAATGGGAAAAAGAGAGCAGATGGAGCTAAGAAATCCTTAAGTTTCCCGAGCCTGTACTGTCACCATCAGAGGTCCTCCCTGCAGCAAAGTGGCAGCCTAAGAAGGAGCCGAAGGCTTTGGAAGTTGAAGCACAGCGCTTATGCTAAGTGACATCCACCTAGCTCCCAGGTTCTTAGTTTTAGGTCCAGTAGGAAGCTCTGAGTCTGTCCAGTTGCAGGTATAAATGAAAGTTCAGCTAGCTTGAGGGTTCACGGGGCTCTGTCAATAGATTAGTCCAAAGGGGTAGTGGTTCTGAGTGTTTAACTGTGGTGAGTCACTGCCATAGTGACCCCCAAGGAAAAAGGACCTTGTGGCAGTCAGAACATGCTTCTAAGACCAGCTGTTTGCTGACAGGAACTAAAAGTCAACAATAATTGAGAATACTCTGGGTCCTTACAGAGGCCAGGCCTGAAGAGCACAGTTTGTGAAGTATTTGTACTCAATTATTTATGGAGTGCTGAGTGGGCAGGCATGCACTTGGAGGGGAAGGTGAGCCAAGTGGGGTCTCTTCTCACTAATAAGACGAGGAAACAAAGTATTAACAACTTAAGGAAGAAAGAACCACAGGAAAGTGCAACAAGGGGGCTGAGGGCCAGCAGAGGAGGACACAGCTCTCAGAGTCAGTCAGGAACTGGACTTTTTACATGAACCTTGATAGAGCTTTTCAGGAGGAGGGATGGAAGATGCCTCTGGGCTAACACTCGATCCAGAAGGAAAATATAAAAAATGAGGGGGGGCGATATTGTCTTAGGGTTTCTATTGCTGCAGTGAAACACCATGATCCAAGTAACTTGGGGAGGAGAGAGTTTATTTGGCTTACTCTTCTGTATCACTGTTCATCATCAAAGGAAGTCAGGACAGCAACTCAAACAGGGCAGGAACTTGGAAGCAGGAACTGATGCAGCAGCCATGGAGGGGAGCTGCTTAGTGGCTTACTTTCTTTGGCTTTCTCAGCCTACTCTCTTATAGAATCTAGGACCACCAGCCCAGGAATGGAACCACCCGCAATGGGCTGGACACCCCCATCACTTATTAAGAAAATGCCCTATAGGCATGCTTGCAGCCTGATCGTATGGAGGCATTTTCTTAATTGGGATTCCCTCCTCTCTGATGGCTTTAGCTGTATCAAGGTGACATAAAACTCTCCAGCACACATGTCAATATGGCTCTGCAGGAGAAGTGCTTGCCACCCAGCCTAATGATCTGAGTTCAATTCCAGGTGCCCACATGATAGAAGAAGAGAACCAAAACCTGTATCTTTCAAGCTCATGCACCAGGGCACACACAGCCCCTCTCCCACGCACATAAATAACTAATATCTTTTTTAATGCACAGAAAACAATGGTGAAGGCCTTAGCAATACTTTCATGGCTTCATCTCTTTTACTCAGTGCAGTTACTGTAACCACACACTGTGTGGAGTATGACAGTTCGGAGTAAACCCAAAAGACCAAAGAATAGTCGAGCCAGCGGGTTTGTTTTCCTTTGAGATAAACTCTTCAAAGAAGACACTTACGTCATGGAGCCAGCCGCTATCAATCTGCTAGGGAGTGTGGGCCACAGGGGGTCCTGTCAGTAGCTCATTCAGGTGTCAACCAGTGGAAAGGTCACCATCAGGAAGGCCAAGGCCGCTCAACCCCGGACAGGCTGAATGTCTCAGCTACCTTTGACTGTCTGGTTCAGGGAAATAAGGATTATGGTGTCCGTGGATGGTCAGCCCAGCTGGGAAGCCCTGGGACAAGAGGAAAGAGTGAGTTTAGCTTCCGCAAGTGGCTGGGAGGACACGGCTGTGTCACCACGCTGGGCTTTCCACTGCTTGCTTGGTGACTTATTTGCACTTACTTGCTGCCATCTGTCCACTAAATGTCCGGCACCCTCGCACCCTCCTTAGCGTATGGCGCACACCCGTGGCTAGCGAGCACCTATCTATACCTTTAAGGGATGAGGGAAGAGAAAGCCTTCTTCAAGGAAATGTTCTCCAAAATTCTGCGGGGGAGATGGTGAGCTAAAAATGTCCTGGGTCTGGCTAGACAGTACGTTTGGTATTTGTACAGAAGGGCTGGGGCCGTGATGTTTCTTTTTGGAACAAATACACATTTAGAGAAAGTAGTAGGGGGAAACAGAACTTTGTGCTTTATTTTTGAGAAAACTGCTTGTAATAATAACAATTGCAGGATTTCAAAGCTGCATTTAATTGGCCGGCTGAGTAAATAAGTGAATAAATTTAGGATGTAGCTGGCCTCAAGCAAGCTGGGAGGGAAATTAAATTGGCTGTGAATGCTTCCAGACCAAACCAAACTAGACCATCTTCAGGAGTTCTTTTTTCCCCTTTTGTAGATTGTGTGTGTGTACACATTACATCAGGGTATGTCTACCTGTCTGTAGGTACCTACAGTCACCCGAGGGTGTCATAGGATCTCCCAGAACAGCCTTATGTGGGTGGTGGGAACTAAAGCCAGGTCCCCTGCAGTCACAGGAAGCTCTCTAATCACCTTCTAATCCAGCCCAGGGGTGCTTTTCTTGCTTTTTAATGAGGTCATTGTTAGGTGACTCTGATGATGGGTGGAGAGAGTTTGGGGACACGAACAGCCTCTGCCCTCAAGGAACTCACAGATGTATCCTGAATCCAAAAAATAGCAGACAGTGCCTGTGGATAGATAGTCACAAATGTCAAACGGGCAAGACCTTTCAACTGTCCATGCCAAGTCCCAGTCCTTCAACAGACATTATACACGAGGCAGGGAAGATTCTAGGCACTGGCTACAAAGCCCTGGAAAGAAATGGTAAAATTCTGCTCTCAGGAGTTTTATAGTCCAGAGAGGAGAGGCTCACAATACAGAACTAGGTAATAAAATTATGAGTAGATCATACGGAGAAGCCTAAGGTAGGCAGGGGAAGGAGAATCAGAGCAGGTCTAGGCTGAGATTTTCATGAGCGTATTCGGGAAAGAACTCCCATTTGCAAATAAAAATAAATCAATAACTGAAAGATGCAAAGGAGCAAATACCTCTGTAAAGAACATTCAGACAAAGGAGTCAGCAAGTTCCAAGGTCCCGTGTTGGATGACATTGGAAGAGTCAGTTTCAGCATAGTTGCATCAGCTATGAGGAGACCACAACAGGTGGAAGGTGGGACTTTGGAAGTGAAGGGCTTTCGTGGGTTTGGTGAGGACAACAGTACTGAGTCTCTATGGGACTGTATGCCATTGGGATACTCTGAGCAGAGAAATGGCACGGGCGACTAGAAGGATGAATGTTCTGCCGCTGCTGCATTCTGAGCTACAGGGGATGAAGCTGGGTGAGGCCCGGATGCTTGGAGTAATAGTAGAGTAGGATGGACTAGTGAGAAGAATGAGAAATGATTGGGTTTGACTGGGTGTTTGTGCAGAGTTCGTGTGTTCACATGTTAGAGTGCATATGATGGCAGGACACACATGCATGTGTGCATATGTGCACATACATGGTGATCAGAGTTCAACTTCTAGTGTCTTTCCCCGGGTACTGCTCACTTCGAGTTTTGAGACAGGACCTCTCACTGGGACAGGAACTCATGGATTAGGCTTCACAGTTGGTCAGCAAGCTCCAGAGAACTACCTGGCTTGCACACCTGGCCTATTCATGTGGATTGTAGGGCTCAAAGTCAGGTGTTTGCAGAGACAGAGCTAGGTACTGAATTGGCAGAGGTTATGGAGAAGGGTGGAGGGAGAAAGTCAGGCATTCCAGTTAGGGACAGACTAAGGTCGCGACACCTGTGCTCCCAAGGCTCCGGCAGAGCAAGCAGTTGGCTGGAGTCTGAAGCTCAGAAGAAAGGTCTATCAGAGGCACGCAGCAGGGACATGGAAGAATCCTCAAGGGAGCAAGTGTGGACAGAGGAGAGATGAGTTCTGTGGGTGGAATTCTAGAGCATGTTAGAGTCCAAGGACAGGGAAGGGGCAGGCAGGGAATGACAGGAAGCCAAGAGAGGTGCCTTAAAATTCAAGGGCAGAAAGGACTTTCAAGAAGGAGGGCTGGATGCAATGTTAAACCCTGCTAATAAGGAGGTTGTGGAGAGGACTCAGTGTATACAGTACTTGCTGCTTATACAGCATGAGGATCTGAGTTCAAATCCCAGCACCCACATAAAAACCAGGCATGGCTGCATACACTGGTAACCCCATCTCTGTGTAGGTGGGAGATGTAGATCCCAGGGACTCAATGGCCAACTTGTCTAGCTTACATAGTGAGCTCTAGGGTCAGTGAGAGACCCTGTTGTAGGAATTTGGCCATTCGGTCCAAAGACCATTGGAATGGAGTGGGTCGGCCAGATGGACGTGATCTTCTCTGGGGATACTTGACCCCTTAAGAAGCGAGGGAGGAGGGTCACACACCCCTTCCCCTTCTCTCTCTTCCCTGGTTGAAGAGGCAGCAGCGCCGCTGTAATTTTATATTCATGAATGTATTATTTAATCCCTTAATAAATAAGTCTTGATCCAAGACATCTGTAGATGGCCACTCTAAGACCCTGTTTCAAAAAATAAAGTTGAGGTCAATAGAGAAAAATACCTAATGTCAACCTCTGACCTTCACTGTCCCATATACAGGCAGGTAAGTCCATCAGTGTACACAATACACACACGCCTGTTTAATGAGGAAAAATCCTACCAATAAATCAAGAATGTAAAGTCTAAGAAGTGATCATTGCATTTACCGTCACCAAGGCCACTAGAGACTTTGAAAGAGCAACATGTAGCCTGATAGGAACCCGAGCCAGCATGGAAAAGATTCAAGAGAAAAGACGGAAAGATGAATGGGTGACAACGGAGAGCTGGTGGAAGCTCTGCTGGGAAGCAAGAGATGTTTGGGAAATGAGAGAGTTCAGGCTCCCGGGTACAAGAGACTCCGTTCATGAGAACAGTAGGAGTCTAGGGAGGAGAGCATTCGCTAATGAGGCAGCTGGATTTGCAAAGCCCTGACTTTGAATGACGTCATACAAAATGGTTGTATAGGTTAGGTAGCAACCCAGGAGTACTTACAATGTGAAACTCCTGTAGTTCAAACCAACACTGAAGAGGGGAGCTTCAGTGTAGCTCAGCTGCTAGAGTGATTGGGGTCACCTACATTCCTGAAGCCCTGGGTTCAATCCGAGCACCATACAAACTAGGTGTGTTGACATATGCCTATAATCTCAGTGCTCTAGAAATGGAGGCAGGAGGATTAGGAGTTCAAGGTCATCCTCAGTGAGTTCTAGGAAGCCCCCCCCAAAAAAAGACAGCAAAGAAACAAATAGAATAGAGCAATTATGGATATTTTTCCTCATTTAATTTCTAGGCATTTTATAATATTTTTATTTAGTAGTTTAAAAACATTTTTAATTGAGACGAATTGACATTTTCAGTCTTATGCTACATGCTTATGGTCATGGGAAGATAAACTTTGCGCAAACAAGTTTATAATAGAATTTTAAATTGATCTGTTTGGTTTATTGATTTACCCAGACAGCATTTACTGAGCACTTGCTATGAACAGGTTTCTGGAATAAAGTCCTGTGCTAGTTAGTTCGTGGTCAACTTAACATAGTCATCTAGAAAGAGGGAACATCGATTAAAGAATAACACTGTAGCTATGTGTGTGGAGTATTTTCCTGACTAATGACCATTGTGGGAGGGTGCAGCCCACTGTATGCTGTGCCAGCCCAGGGCAGGTGGTCCTGGATGCTAAGAGGAGCAAACCAGTAAACAGCACTCTTCCATGGCCTCTGCTTCAGTTCCTGCCTCCATATTTCTGCCTTGAGTTCCTGCCCTGACTTCCCTTCATGACTGACTATGAACTGTAAGGTGAAAACAAGCCCATTCCTTTTCTCGTTACTTTTGGCCATGATGTTATAAAGGCAGTAGAAACCCTCAGACAAGTAACAAATCAAGGAAGTGAGGTTTCAGTCCTGAGCATTGGGATCAGCCTGGCTGGCTGTCTAATCAGCCAGGTCTTTACTGGACCTGAAGATTGACTCTCTGGGAGAGCACTGGTTCTCTGGAAACACTGCTCTCCCACTGCAACCGTCACACTCTCTCACAACTGCACTGCACACCCAGGAAGCCTTGCCCTGAAACCAGAGTCATCACCCATCACTTCTGCCGGAGTGTGTGCGCTGTGATGGTGGCTCTCCCGGCTTTCCCCAAATCCATACTGTGACTGAGAGTCTCGGATTGGCCTGGCCTCCTGTGACTTGTGTGCTGGCATCTCCTACCCTCTCCGCTACAAAGCAGCTTTGTGTGCACATGGAAAATTCCTCTCCCAAGTCTGTGCCCAATGCCAGAGTTTGTGTTCTCAACACCAATACTAAATTGCCTCCAGATCCCCTGGCTGTAGCTTCTCCAGGGACGACCCTCCAGAGGGCTCATTTAAAACAGTGGCAGCCAGCCACAGTGCTCAGAAAACAACACGAGAAGGGGCAATGATGCGTGGCTCACAGTTAGTTTCAGGTAGTTCCTTAAACACAATCTAAGGTCCGCTCGCTAGGAAACGACTCTTTCATATTCAAAGGTACAAAAAGCCCTAGACATTTGTTTATGTCTTTCTAGGAAAGTAAGAAATCGTGCCAGCATAAGAGAAAAACATGTCACTCACATATTTGGAGAGGCAGCATGGTAAGGGAAAGATAGTGACTTTGGAGACACACAGGGTTCCGGACATTTTGTTTGTATGTGGATGTATTGATTTTTATCATTTGGTGACCAAATACCCGAAAGAACTTAGAAGAGGGAAAGTTTCTTCCCTCACAGATTCAGAGAAACATGGTAGGAAAGGGGTGATGGAGAGCTCACATCATGGAGAATCGGAAGCAGAATGGAGAAGAAACAGGAAGGGCAAGGACAAGATGAAGATCCCAGTGGTCTGTTTCCTTTGTTCTAGCCCTAGCTCCCTCTGCTCACCACCTCCCGATAGTCTAATGAAATTAGGAACTCAGTAATGGATAAACCATTGTTGCCACAGCACCCTCAGGATCCAGCTGTCCCCAGTGCATGTCTCCAGAGGTAAGTTTTAATAATCTTAGCCATGTGTGTGGATGTATCTCTGAGTTGGGGCTCAAGTTTGAACCTGCCTGAGATTCCTGAGTGCGCCCCGTCCCTCGCTGTGTCTTGGAAAGGAGGAGGGGTATGAAGTACCCAGAGTGGATTTGCAGGGCAGTATGCTGGTGGAAGAATGCAAGGCGGTTTGGACAGGTATTCTAAGATGACCCAGTCCCAGAGCTGTGTGTCTGTGGGCAGCTGCAGGAGGAAGCTAACCAAGTTGTTTGCGGAGGGTTGAGTGGTAAGGAACACGGCAGAGTGCCAACAGCAACCCTGCACTTCTGAACCTACCAATAAAGTTCTGTTTCTGCAAGGCCTTTGGAGTGTTCGGGGCCCAGAGGTTGGCTTCATGTGACAGATTGCCATCAGGAACAGAGCATCACTCCCGAGGAGGAAGACATCCCTTGGTAGCCAGGTTGGGACCTTGATGAGGAGGATAGCCTTTCTTAAGCTCACTGAGATACCCCCAGGGATACACAGAAGTTATCAGTGGGACTTTGAAGGGCACAGGGGGTTTGGGCATATCAAACAGGGCACTGTTCAGGTCACTGCTGAGAATGCTTTTGTGCTGGCTTGGCGCATCTTTGCCCACAAATCATTCTTGCTCCGGATCCCAGGGATTGCCCTGTAGGTTTCGTTTCTGAAGCTCATACAGAGTTTCTAGCCAGACTCAGCCCTGGGAGGCTCTGGCAGAGAAGAAGTGGGGGAGTCAGATCTCTCATCTCATTTCTGTCTTAGGCTCTCAGTGGTGGCTTTGTCTTCTCAATGCCTCCAGGCAGGTCTCCGGTGGCTCTGGCTGGTACTTGTCATCCTGGTCCCTGGGCTCTATGAAGTGGTATTTTCCATGCCTCTTTCGTCTTGGAGTTTTATTGCCCCCCTGCTTTTGTCTATGCCTGGGTTGCCCCACTCACCCCTCTTTAGCCCCCCCTGCTTCTCCATCACAGGTATAAACAATTCTCTCTGTTTTGGAAACCGCACATTCTGTTTTCTTGTTTAGACTCTAACCACACTAGTGTCTTCCCGTAGACCAGGAAGGCAAGAGAAATCAGAGATCCAATCAGTCTATCGTCTGTCCAGCTGTTTATGTGGTCATCTATATATCTGTGTTCACATGGAGGAAAACAATGCTGCTCCAAGGTTTGTGAAATGCTGATGAGAATCTGATAAATCCAGTGTTTTCCTCACCCAGCATCTTCGGGAAATAGCAAGCTTGTTCCAAAACCCCAACAAGATGTTCCTCTGATCTTCCTTCCCTCAGTTCCAGCATGTAAGAATTCTGACTCGCAGGGTTTGGATCTTGCTGAGGTTAGAGCACTCAACTTTATTTCAGATTTTCTTCCTTCTTGTGGCAGACAGTTAAAGCACTGGCTCCCAGTAGAGTCAGGACTCCCCAGTCCCTGCTCCATGCTCTCATGATAGCCCCTCCCACACAGATGTGTTGCTTAGCTGTACCCCTAACCTTACTAATGGGGCGGTACATACAACCCAAGCAGGGCTTGAGAAAACATCCTGAGTTGAGCCTTCCTCTCTTTCTTGCTGGTTTTGGATCTCAGCCACCACAGAGGAAGCCAACACAGGTCTCTGGAGACCCATGGCCCCAGTAACAGCCAGCATCCATTGCTAGAAAAGAAAAGGTCGTCTTAACCTACCTAACCCCATTTGAGCCTCTAGATAAAAGCAACCAGAGGAATAAGTTCAGGTTGAGAGATCAGAGGAAGAAAGAGCCAGCAGAGCTAAATACAAAACCACATATAAAAGAAAATGGTAGTTGTTTTCAGCCAGATTTTGATTTTATTTTATGTGTATTGGGTGCTTTGCCTATATATGTGTATGTGTGCCATGTGCATGCAGTGCCCATGGAGACCAGGAAAGGGCTTCAGATCCCTGGGACTAGAGGTACGTACAGTTTTAAGCATTGATGTGGGTGCTGAGAATTGAATCTGGGTCCTCTGCAAGAGCAACAATTGCTCTTAACCACTGAGCCATCTCTCCAAACCCTCTACCACAGTTTTGAGGTCACTTACCTAGCAGCAAAGGCTGGTTCTCAGACTTTTCTTTCTACTTTGTTTCTACTTTCTCCTACCAACTAAAAACACTTTCCTGGTGTCGACCAACCCTTCCAGAAAACAAGGTCCTTTACCCTTACAAAATCCCAACTGGGATTGCCAACAAGAAACTGACCCACACTCAGAGCCCCGGTCCCATCAGCACAGACCCAACAGATCCTTGCCAACTCCTCTTCAAGGGTTAAAATCTCTGATTTCACCATGTGAGATGTTTCCTTTAAGAAAGAAGGAAAGAAAAATCAGGAAGAGGGTGGTTTTGCTTTCAAATAATGTTCCAAAATTCTCTGGCTCACCAAGGAGAAATCCTCATCTGGAAAACTCAGCAATGCCGCTATTTTTTAGAATGGCACCAGGCCTCTGGCTTCTTGATTCAGCCATCGTTGCCACTGCTTCTTTATGGAAAAGGAAAACAACTGTCTAGATAGCAGCTCGTCCCCGAGGACATTACCCAGAGCACTGGTCCAAACCTCCTTGCCCGCTATGCCCCTTCTTTCCCATCCCCTCATCCCCAGCCAAAGACTTCCTCTTCTGGAGCAGCTGAACTTCTAACCTGCTTAAGTGGAGACCCATCTGTTGTCCCTGACCCTGTGGAATCCATCCCCAACACCACCACCTCCACACTCATCCCAATTATTCTGATGAAGGTTGACCGTAAGCTTGTGTAACACCCCAAAAATGCATGGCTGGCTGGCTGTATGTTAACAAGAAAGAACACTATGAAAAACAACAAGCCTGCACACACAACCTCCCTTTTCCACAACTCCCAGGGGAAAGGTGTTTGCTGAGCCAGCCAAGCATCACCAGGGTCAGCCTCGAGCAGCTTCTTCGGTGAAAGCTGCTTCTCAGACTGTCCCTAGGCAGAACTCCTGTGATCTCTGCCCTGACCCCAGTGATGGGGCCCTTCGGGGAAGGTGACTCCTCGGAGATGACAATTACCTTCTCAACCATTGTTCTTCCCTAGAAATGGACTAGCTGGGGACAAGGGTCATTCCTGCTAAAGGCAGGCTTGAGAAGCTATCTGGCTCTGGAGGTGACGCATCTGTGACAGGGAAAGGGGCTGAGATGACAGACCAGGTCATGAGCTAGCTATCAACTGTGACCACCTCTCTGGATCCTAGAGTCCTACAGTTCATCAACCTGTGCCACAGAATGTTCATGGAAGCTGCGGCCATGCCACTCACAAGCCTGGCATAGCTGGCTGCTCCCCTTGCTCAGAAATACCAGCCAGCCTTCCACCTGCTCTCCCGTCCCAGAAAGGCCTTCCTCGTCCCACAGCAGCTGGACCTGCCCCTACCATCCTCCCCTCCGTCTTCTGGGCCCCTTCTGTGGCCTGCACATTCTCCCATCTAGTCTTTCTACTTCAGGACAAATCTTTGTCTCCTTCTGATGGACTTTGGCCTTTTACAGAGAGGAAAACTCAACCAAGTGCATGTGTGCAGCAGGCCCTAAATAAAAGCGCACTTGGGTGGACCAACACCACTCCTCATTCTTCCTTCAACTCAGCACGTGCTCAAGAACCCACACAGCCTAGCCTCCCTCGTTTTCATCTGAAGTGCCAATTCTCTACTCCATCTTCCTCTGTAGTCAAATCACCCTACCCAACACAACACACACCAAAGCAAGAGCCTGGCTACAGTCTCAGAAGGGATGCAAATGTCCTACGATAACATGGTTCATTGTTTAACAAATGAGGACACTCAAGCCGAAGCAATCTAATCACTTGTGTGAACTGGTACGCTTCAGGCCTCCCTTCATTTCTAACTGTATCTATTCCCTTCGATAATCACATTCCGTTGAATTTAGCCCAGAGCCCCATGAAGGATTTACAGACACACAGCGGAGCGAGCGTTTCCAGCTGGGGGAGAAGATTATATTTATCATCTCTAAATGCAAGGCAGGACTTGAAAGATCCAAAATAGGATAGGACATCACAAGAGAGAGAAGTCCCAATCCAACTCAGTAGATTTTGGAAAGGCTTCAGAACATGAGCTGCTGCCACTGTGAGCCTGGGCGCAGGCGGGTGACCGAGCATTGGTGGGGCCTGAGCCAGGCAGGCGGTGAGAAAGCTGGTAACTTGTATCAGAGGAAGGGGATGGGGTTTTGCCTGAAGGAGCAGGGACGGACGGGAGGTGGCAAGGTGGACCCGCCTGTGTTGGAGAGCGGACAGAAGTCACCTACTGCTAGAAGACACTTGGGACCTTTGAGGAGCAAGGCTGCTGCCATGTCCCCTTTGGGAAATGAGCAAAAGGACTGAGAACTGGTGCCCACCAGGGCAGTAGGAGACAAAGAAAAGCAACAAGTTAGCTCTTGGCTGCAAGTGAAGGAAGGGAGATCCAGTTCTGAAAACCTGGTAGACTTTTCTCTTCCAGGCCCCTCCCCTCAGGGCTTCTAGATATCCATCTGCCTGTAGGGAGGAAGGATGAGGCTGCTGCAAGAAGCAGCCACCCCTTCCCCATGTGCATATTCTCAAATTGGTTGCAGGGAGAATTCCAAGGGAGAGTCCTGGACAAGGCTCACACCTGTGTTCCTAAGTAGGTTTACTTGGGGCTGACAAGATGACTCAGTCCCTAAGGGCACTTAATAGCAAGCCTGACAATCCCCAGGATCCCAAAGTTCCATCCCCAGGATTCACACATAGAAGGAGGGAGAACTGACTCCTGCAAGTTGTCCTCTGGCCTCCATGCCCACACCATGGCACCCGCCCATCCAATTGCACACACTCAATAAATATGAAATGGGACTGTTCAGACAGCAGCTACCCTCCGTGTACTTGAGATGGGGTTTTTCAAATTCTTGTCCCCTCACTTGTCAAAGGTAAAGCCTGAAGCGTCCAGTTCTAAGTGTCCTCTCTAGTGCAGGATACCAAGCCAGCCAAGAGGACAAAAGAGGTCAGGGATCAGGAAGGGGTAGGGAAGTCAAGAAGTTTGCCCTTTCTCTGTACCTGGGAATCTCAAAGACAGAGGGAAGGAAATGCTCTGGATTGCAGCTGGTTTAGGAATCATTGTTTTCCTGACTTTCCAGATTTCCTTCTGGAATCTGAGCGAAAGAACCCAGGAAGCTGTAACCACAGTCCAGGAGCCGCAGGGGGCCAACCTGGAAGTGATGAACCAGAGTGTATCTTCCCCCAGATAACAGAGGTCCTGCATCCACCCCAGGAATGCTACTGTGTGTGAGACAAGGTGACCTCTGAACTAACATAAGAGGTGGCTTTCCCAAGCGACAAAGCCAGTGTACATATACAGCAAGAATTCTAGAGGTATGGCCCTGTCACCAGAGGCTGAGTCACCAAGAAGGGGTGGCTGACCCGCGGCTGGAAGATTGCAAGGTCAAGCGGAGAGGTGCAGAGGTGTATAACCCGAGCAAAACACAGACATCTTCCTGTCTACACAAACTGTTGCTCTCACATCAAAAGGAATAAGACAAATGATTCTTCTATACTTCAATTATGAGTGACCATAACCTGGTTCTAGTTGTCCCAAATAACATATTCCAATGTGGAAACAGTTTGGGGAACTTTACATCGGGACAGAGCAAGGGGCTCGGGTGCTATCTGATAGCATTCTTAGTTTGGGGCTGGGTGGAGGTTCTGCTTGGTCCCTGCATTCCAGAAGGATTTACTGATAGTAGGAAGGATGTCACAGTAGATAGGGAAGCGATAAGTGGCTAGCTATTAAGAGAACTAAAGATAGCCCAGAGTCTGGGTCTGCAGCATTCCAACTCTCCATAATCATTAAATCCTAATCAGTCCATCCACCCTGTAGACTCTTTAATATAGCTGTGACTCCCCACCCCCACCCCCTCCTCAGTTCACACCCATCCTGGAATCAACCCACTGCTGGGTGCTGCAAGGGGAGACAGATCTTTAGTTGGGAGCACCTAATGACTCTAGGGGAGAAAACAGGGGTTGAGAGAGCCACGGAGAGTTTCCCAAACAACTAAGGTTTAAAATACCCCCTCAGAGCTTAACTGCATTGGACAACGAATTTATCCTCCCATGCCAGTAACTAGTGGGTGAGGCTCAGAAGAGAGGGGCCAGATTAACTTTAGGCAAAAGCAAGACTCCCGAGTACCCTTTGTGCCATGAGAGTTGTATCTGTCCAGCCTGACTTCCCTGGAGCTCTGGGAACAGTTGGCTGCATGCGGTCCTCAGGGGCTGCACCTTGGCCTGTGAGAAAAGACCAGTTTTGTATGCACTTGGGTTTGCTGGCAGTGATGCAGGTCATGCAGACTCGAGAGCCACGTGGAGAAGAGAAGCAGCAGGGGTGGGTGGGACACAGAGGCGATTCCGGCGAGGATAGGGATAAGGGAGCGGATAGGGATAAGGGAGATAGGAGAACGCGAGTGCAGGTGCGGTGCCCAGGCCCGGAGGCCTCCCAGGAAGGTAGCAGCTTCCGGAAGAAGGGCGCTAGCAGGTCGGGTGGGCGGTGCAAAGGGTGCAGACAGCACTTTCCTAGCCCCCCTTGCCTCCTTTGGGACCCTCCCTCCTAGAGAAGTCGCCTTTCTTTTTGCACGTGGCGCTGCTGCCCTCTCCTGGGAGATGCGGGCAGCTGCTCCTCACTCCTGAGACGCCCTGTCTGTTCCAGACTGTGCTCACAATAGGCTGAATTCCTTTAAGCTCAACATCCCCATTAAAACCACCCAGGTCAACTAAGGCCTATAACTCCAACTACTTGAGAATTGAGGCAGGGGGATTTGGAGGTCAAGGACAGTCTCAACAACTTCACGAGACTGTCTCCTAAGTTAAAAACAAAAGCACAGATACTGCACTTGTTAAACCGTTCAAGGCAATCCTGTAGTAGACGGGGTGGGGCGGGGTGGGGTAGGGTGTGTGGGAGGAAACCAATTAAACCTGTCTTCCCTCTTTGGATCACGTTCCCTGAGTCTTCATTTAATCTTCAGCACCCCCAGGCCCCAATCAAGAGTGGATGCTTCTGTGGGCTTAGGAAAGCAGGGACTGAGGTCCCAGAGACTATCAACTCTGGCCACTTGGTGCCACAGCACCCTGTTATTTGTGAGCAAAAAGTACCATGAACATCTTGTACACAAGCAGCTTTTCTGGGCCCGAAGGCGTACCTGTTTCCTGCTTCCAGGCAGTGTCCTTTCCTAGCATGGATGATGTGTGGCTTATGAATTGAGCCTATGTAGCTGGGGGTAGCTCAGTTGGTAGACAGCACCACAGCCTGGCCTCATCCCCAGCACCACTATAGCACCACCTGCCTGTGGTAGAGGCAGGAGGATCAAGGTCATTCTCTTCTACAGCACAGTGAGTTTGAAGCCAGCCTGGGCTACGCGAAATTTGCCCTGACTTCAAAAAACAAACAAACGAATAAATAAATATTGTTATGCCCAGAAAGAAATTAACAAGTCAACTAATAATAAACTAAGATGATTGCAATAAAATGTTGTAATAAACATTTTGTGAGTGTGGGCTCTCTCTCAAAATGTCTGCCATCTCTCTACTTAAAGGAAGCCCTGCGTACTGGTTTCTTCTTGGCACAGCCCCCCCCCCCCCAATACCACTCTTGGAAGTCCATTGAGGCTGTGAAGACGAAAAATGAGAGGTGTTAGAACCTTGGCACTATGACCCTGTGACTATCAATCTAGAAACTGAGCCAACCACCAGGAGAGAGGCAAACACTGCCGGCCCAATTCATGCCCTGGGACAGACGCTTCAGAACGCTGTGGGCTTCCTTTACACTACCTAGAATGACAAGCAATTCAAAACCTGAAATAGTTTACTTCTGAAAATATCCGTTCATAGTTTTGGACCACTCTTGGCTGTGAATAACAGAAAACTACAGAAAGGGGGCAAGGGTGCCACCTTATGGGATGTACTGAGGGTGTCTGTCCATCTTTGGCCCTATGTTGGTATTCTGTAAGGAACAGTCATTGATGTCTGTCTCCTTTCCGCTCACCTTCTTTTCCTGTCCATCCTAGTTCTTGACACCTCCTGTGCCCTAAAGTGCAAATGGAAGCGTCCCCCATTTATTTTCGAGATGGTCCCTGCTGGACATCGGGCCTCCCCACACTGCCGTGAGCATCCATTCCCTCTGCTCTGGCCAGGTAGCAAAACGCAGCCCCTTTCAGCTCCTCTAGAGGACATCAGTCATGTTGCCGTTAATCTTCCTGGCTTCCATTGACTTCCATCACTGTGTCACTTTCTCCTGTGTTGGCTGTGGGTCCTTCTCCCTGCTCTTTTGTCCCACTTCGTCCAGCCACCACATGTGCCCTGAAGTCCTCTGGTGACCTTTGCCCGTTTCACAGCTCTCTCTGGAGGTCTGGGGCACTCTCCACCATTATCACTTCCTTCTTGAACACCTCTCTTGCTGGAGTGTCTTGGGACCCTTCCCAATGCCTTTCTATGACTTTGCTTCGGGTCTGGCCCACTCTTCTGGCTGACTCCTTTCCATTCACCTCCACGGCCTCAGAGGTCCCTCTTGATCATCTCTTTGAATCGTCAAGTATATTCAGCTGAGGTATATGGTCCTGTCTGTCTCCAGGACTCTCTATCTCTTGTTCAAACTCTGGTCCCCTCAATCTACAGGGTCTCCAAACGGACCTGTCATTTTCTCCCTGAGTGGTTTCTTCCCTAGAAGGCTGAGAGACCTTTCTTACCTGTTCTCATGGCTCTCTCCTGACAGCAGTAAGCTGAGTCCACCTGCTACCTAGGTTTCCTGGAGAGTGTGGTTCGCTGCAGCCTCTTGTTCCATCCGGGAATGGTAATGTGTAAGTGAGCGCTACAAGCCAGGTGCTGCTGCACTGTGGCCCACAAGCCTGGCTGATCTGTTTGAAAATCCCATGAGGGGCCAGGCTGTGGTGGTGTGTGCCTTTAATCACAAACAGGTGACTCTCTCAGTTCAAGGCCAGCTTGGTGGTCTACAGAGAGTTCCAGGACAGCCAGGGCTATACAGAGAAACCCTGTCTGGAAAAACAAAAACAAACCAACCAGAAAATCGCATGAAGGACCAGCAAGATTGCTCAGCAGGTGTACACACTTGACACCAAGCCAAATGACCCGAGTTCAATCCCCAAACCCCATGTGGTAGAAGTAGGAAACCCATTGAGCAAGTACATTTCTGAGCTGTTCGCTCAGTGTGTGTAGACAAGAGACAGCAAAGCCCCTCAGGGCCCCAGGTCCTGCTGAGAGCCCAATCCTGCTCTGCTGCAGCCTGTCAGCATCTGACCTCCCCTCACTGAGCCTGCTCTCTAACTAGTTTTCCTGCCTTCAGGCTCATCGTTTCTTCAGTTAGCAGAGAGGCCACTACCATCGTACTTCTTTTTCAAACCTTCCTGTCGGATTGTTTGGGTGTCTGTCTGTCTTTCTTTCTTCCTTCCTTCCTTTCTTTCTTTCTTTCTTTCTTTCTTTCTTTCTTTTTGTTTAATAGGGGCTATTTTATTTTTTAAAGACAGGATCTCGTGTATCCTGGTCTGGCCTCAAACTTGCTAAGTAGCTGAGTGACCTTGAACTTCTGAATTTTCTGAATTTTCTAAAGGTAGGCTCATTAAGAGTCAGTAAGTAAATGACTTAGAAGTCTCTGGAAATCTCTGAAACTTACCCAACTCTGAAGGCCTCCCATTCTCAAGTTTATACACACATTAAGGGCTGAGGAGGAGCAAAGACTCTCCGATCTGTTGGTCTGCCAGCAATTCAGTCATGCAAAAAGTTCCTGGCTATCAGTCATACAGAAAGCTTTGGCAATCACCATCCATTGTAGGGTGGCGTTTTGGTGATGCAGTGGCCTCTGCGTGGTTCATGTTCCTTCCCCTCACCCATACTCATGCAAGTAACCCCAATAAACTCATCGGCTTATAAAGGTGGACTTGGTTATAGTCATTACCTTGGTCCTGTTGTCATTCCTCTATCTATGAGAGGACATTTGCTCACCTCCCTCTAGGAGAAGTTTCACACCATACTGTTTCAGCATCTTGAACCTTGTCCCTCATCTTTTTTTGTTTTTGTTTTTTGGGTTTTTTTAAATTGTTTTTATTGAGCTATATATTTTTCTCCACTCCCCTCTCTTCCTCCCCTCTCCCCTTCTACCCTCCCCCATGATCCCCACACTCCCAATTTACTCAGGAGATCTTGTCTTTTTCTATTTCCCATGTAGATTAGATCCATGTATGTCTCAGTTAGGGTCCTCTTTGTTGTCTAGGTTCTCTGAGATTGTGAATTGTAGGCTGGTTTTTATTTGTTTTATGTCTAACAACCATTTGTGAGTGAGTACATATTATATATTTCTTTCTGGGACTGGGTTACTTCACTCAATATGATGTTTTCTAGATCCATCCATTTGCCTGCAAATTTCAAGATATCATTATTTTTTTCTGCTGTGTAGTACTCCATTGTGTAAATGTACCACATCTTCTTTATCCATTCTTCAGTCAAGGAACATTTAGGTTGTTTCCAGGTTCTGGCAATGACAAACAATGCTTCTGTGAACATAGTTGAGCACATGTCCTTGTGATATGATTGAGCATCCTCTGTGTAAATACCCAAAAGTGGTATTGTTGGGTCTTGTGGAAGGTTGTTTCCTAATTTTCTGAGAAATCACCATACTGCTATCCAAAGTGGTTGTACCAGCTTGCACTCCCACCAGCAATGGAGGAGTGTTCCCTTTACCCCATATCCTCTGCAGCATAAGTTGTCATCAGTGTTTTTGATCTTGACCATTCTTACAGGTGTAAGATGGAATCTCAGAGTTGTTTTGATCTGCATTTTTCTGATGGCTAAAGATGTTGAGCATTTCCTTAAGTGTCTTTCAGCCATTTTAGATTCATCTGTTGAGAGTTCTCTGTTTAGGTCTGTACTCCATTTTTTTATTGGATGATTTATTCTTTTGATGACAAATTTCTTGAGTTCTTTGTATATTTTGGAGATCACCCCTCTGTCTGATGTGGGGTTAATGAAGATCTTTTCTCATTCTGTAGGCTGTGTTTTGTCTTGTTGACTGTGTCCCTTGCTTTACAGAAGCTTCTCGGCGTTAGGAGGTCCCATTTATTAATTGTTTCTCTCAGTGTCTGTGCTACTGGGGTTATATTTAGGTAGTGATCTCCTATGCCAATGTGTTCAAGTGTACTTCCCACTTTCTCTTCTATGAGGTTCAGTGTGATTCATTTTACATTGAGGTCTTTGATCTATTTGGACTTGAGTTTTGTGCATGGTGATAGATATGGATCTATTTTTATTCTTCTACATGTTGAGATCCAGTTATGCCAGCACCATTTGTTGAATATGCTTTATTTTTTCCATTTGATATTTTTCATTTCTTTGTCAAAAATCTGGTGTTCGTAGATGTCTGGATTGATATCTGGGTCTTCGATTCAGTTCCATTGGTCCTCCTGTCTGTTTTTATGCCAATACCAGCCTGTTTTCAGTCCTATAGCTCTGTAGTAGTGTTTGAAGTCAGGAATTGTGATGCCTCCAGAAGTTCCTTTATTGTATAGGATTGTTTTTGTTATCCTGGGTTTTTTTGCTTTTCCATATGACGTTGAGTATTGTTCTTTCAAGGTCTGTGAAGAATTTTGCTGGGATTTTGATGGACAGTGCATTGAATCAGTTGATTGCTTTTGGTAAGATTGCCATTTTTACTATGCTAATTCTACCCAAGAGCATAGAGATCTTTCCATTTTCTGGAATGATTTTCTTCTTCAATGTCCTTCTTCAAAGATTTAAGTCTTGTCATACAGGTCTTCCACTTGTTTGGTTAGAGATACTCCAAGATATTTTTTGTTATTTGTGGATATTGTGAAGGGTGATGTTTCTCTGATTTCTTTCTCAGCCCATTTATCATCTCTGTACAGGAGGGCTACTGATTTTTTTGAGTTAATCTAGTATCCTGCTACATTACTGAAGATGTTTATGAGTTGTAGATGTCCCTTAGTAGAATTTTTTTCTTTTATTTTTTTGCCCCGCCCCCTCCCACCTTTGGGGTAGCTTATGTAAACTATCACATCATCAGCAGTGAGAGTTTGACTTCCTTTCCAATTTGTATCTGCTTGATCTCCTTTTGGTGTCTTATTGCTCTAGCTAGGACCTCAAGAACTATATTGAATAGATATGGAGAGAATGGACAACCTTGTCTTGTTCCTGACTTCAGAGGGATCGCTGGAAGCTTCTCTCCATTTAGTTTGATGTTGGCTGTTGGCTTGCTGTCTATTGCCTTTATTACGTTTAGGTATGTTCCTTGTATCCCTGCTCTCTCCAAGACCTTTATCATAAAGGAATGTTGTATTTTGTCGAAGGCTTTTTCAGAATCTAATGAGATGATCATGTGTATGTTTTTTTTTAAGTTTGTTTATATGGTGGATTACATTGACAGATTTTTGTATGTTGAACCATCCTTGCATCTCTGGGATGAAGCCTACTTGGTCACTTGGATGATTTTTCTGATGTGTTCTTGAATTCAGTTTGCCAGTATTTTATTGAGTATTTTTGGGTCAATATTCATGAGTGGGATTGTTCTGTAATTCTCTTTCTTAGTAATGTCTTTGTGTGGTTTGGGTGTCAGGATAATTGTAGCCTCATAAAAAAAGTTTGGCAATGTTTCTTCTGTTTCTATTGTGTCAAATAATTTGAGGAGTATTAGTATTAGTTCTCCTTTGAAAATCTTGTAGAATTCTGCACTGAAACCATCTGGTCCTCAACTTTTTTTTTTATATTTTGATGACTGTTTCTATTTCTTTAACAGTAATAGGTTTACTTAATTTGCTTATCTGGTCTTCATTTAATTTTGGTAAGTGATATTTATCCAGAAAAATTGTTCATTTCCTTTAGGTTTTCCAATTTTGTGGGTTTTTGAGGTATGACCTGATGATTCTCTGGATTTCCTCCGTGTCTGTGGTTATGCCTCCCTTTTTGTCTCTGATTTTGTTAATTTGGATATTCTCTTCCTGCCTTTTGGTTAGTTTGAATAAAGGCTTGTGTATTTTGCTGATTTTCTCGAAGAACCAACTCTCTGTTTCATTGATTCTTTGTATTGTTTTCTTTGTTTCTATTTTGTTGATTTCAGCTCTCAATTTCATTATTTCCTGCCATCTAGTCCTCCTGGGTGAGTTTGCTTCTTTTCATTCTAGAGTTTTCAGGTGTTCTGTTAACTCACTAGTGTGGGGATTTTTCCAGTTTCTTTGTGTAGGCATTTAGTGCTATGAACTTTCCTTTTAACACTGCTTTCACTGTGTTTCATAAATTTGGGTATGTTGTGTTGTTGACTGAGGTTTTTCTGTCCTGCCGGGTTCCCACAATTGTTAAGTCCCAAAGAAATCACACAGAAGTGTATATTAACAATAAACTGATTGGCCCATTAGCTCAGGCTTCTTATTAACTCTTACAACTCATATTAGCCCATTATTCTAGTATATGTTAGCCACATGGTTCAGTACCTTTTTCAGCTAAGCAGTCACACCTTGCTGCTTCTGTGTCTGGGTCAGGACTGCAGAGGGAACTTCCTTCTTCCCAGAATTTTTCTGTTCTCATTTCGACCTGCCTCTACTTTCTTTCTGGTTGTCCCGCCTATACTTCCTGCCTGGCTACTGACCAATCAGCGTTTATTTAAAACAGAATATAGACAATTGTCCCACACCATTGTGTGGTCATTTTCATTGACTTTTAGAAAGACTAATTTTTTTCTTCCTTCATTTCTTCCTTGACCCATTGGTGATCCAGGTGAGCATTGTTGAATTTCCATGTGCTTGTGGGCTTTCTGAAATTAGTGTTGCTGGTGAATTCTAATTTTAAGACATGATGATCCAATAAGATAGATGGGGTTATTCCCATTTTTTCTGTATCTGTTGAGGTTTTCTTTGTTATCGAGTATGTGGTCAATTTTTGAGAAGGTTCCATGAGGTGCTGAGAAGAAGGAATTTTTTTTATGTTTGGATGGAATGTTCTATAGATGTCTGTTAAGTCCATTTGAGTCATAACATCTGTTAGTTCCCTTATTTCTCTGCTATGTTTCTGTCTGACTGACCTGTTCAGTGGTGAGAGTGGGATGCTGAAGTCTCCTACTATTAGTGTGTGGGGTTTAATGTGTGATTTACACTTTAGTAGTGTTTCTTTTACATATGAGGGTGCCCTTGTACTTGGGGCATAGATGTTCAGCATTAAGATGTCCCTCATCTTTAAGGTCATCTTGTGGCTGCAAGATGGCTGTTGCATCCTAGATTTCACAATGACATCCCTCACAGCAGGATGGAAGAAGGATCAAGAGCAAAAGCCCCGTGGTGCCTCCCTCCCATTCTGGGCTTGGTTGCTTTCGCAAACTTCTCCAGGATTTCCAGCCCGTGGTTTCTTTCATGTATCTCTCTGTTGTCTTGAGAGGGTTTGGGTTGAGTGCATTGGGTACTTGAGTGGTAGAGAGATGCAGTTAGTGAGAGTGCAGAGGACAGATGTGGGGTCAGTACGAGGAGTCTCCACCCGGGTGGCCTTCCCAAGCCACCTCCGCTTCCATTGCCACTGTTCCGACCTCCTTGGGGGTCAGGATCTACTCACCGACCAGTTTGCCTCTCCTGTCAGCCTGGGTCCACACTGCAGGGAACAGGGCCTGGCACTCAAGAGGCTTGGCATGGGGTTTGCTATCAAATGCTTTCATATCTTCAGAGGCTCCAGAGCTCTGGATTCCAGACCCAGTCATGAATTTATCCTTTTCTGGGATCAAGTGAGATGCGTGCTGAAGTAGTTAAGGGTGAAGGTCGTGATGACTGTGATACCTCTAAAACGCTTCATTAATAGAAATAAGGTATGCCATGTTTTGATGTAGATATTATATATGCGTATACCGTGTGTCGATTGGCAGGTAGATAATGATAGATGGATGATAGAAAAAAAAACATGGCAAAATATTGTTTGTCAGACATTAACCCCTAAGAAAAGTTTATTGTAGTCTTTTAATTAACTGGATGATTCTTACCTCTGCCCAGAAAGCAAGAACTCGAAAGGATGACAGAACTGTAGGATGCGAGAGTTGGAAGAGGACCTTAGACACTGCTCATTTATTCTCACACAGCGGAAGCTTTTGTCTCTCAAGGCAGAGCTCCTCCTAATTATGACGTGGCTCTCTGTTCAAGTGTAACTCTTCAGACAGACCCCCGACTCTCTTGTGTCAACTACTGTGGCATACTAATAGCATCAGCCTTTCCTCTTCATCAGCTAAGCACAGCGTGTCTGCACGCTGGTATTGGTGGCCGCTGTCTATTCTGCTATGATGACCTTCACTGGAGTTCACTTTAAGCATTTCACAGAATTAACAGCTACTGAAGTCCCAAATTCTTGCATCCAGGTAAGGCCCACTCTCCTGTGTCTGACCTACAGAATCATATACAAGTTGAATAAGATACTTGGGTGTCTGAATCTCAGCAGGGCTGACACCAGTTCCCCAGCTTTCCTTGATGGGTCTCTCATCCCCCTCACCCTCTCCACCTTTTCCTTCTCTTCTACCTCCTCTGTTTTCTACCCCAGGAAATGGCAGCTGCCTACCCCTATTCTTAGAACTGTCCCCCTCCAACACAGCAAGTTCTGTTCTCTCAGCTTCTTGAGGATCTCTCATCTGAAAGGGGCTAGCTGAGGAGCTATTGACAATTGATGGATACTAGAGATAGAGAGAGTCATTTTTCTTAGGAGGCATAGGCACTAGCAGATTGTCCATGCTCCATTCAATGGCACCATGCAAAGCTAAGTGGACTCAGTGGGTTATTTACAAGAAGAAGAAGAGGAGGAGGAATAAGACAAGAAGTCGGAAGGGGTATGCAGGGCAATGTGGGATGGGCAAGTGAGTTGTGGATATGATCAAAATAATATTATACATGCATGAAATTCTCTGAATTTTATATATATAAATAAATATATATATTTAATTTATATATAAATTATCTCATTTGGGTTGGCATTTTCCACCTTGGCAAGTGAATTCCATCTGCTCTTCCAGCAACTTAACTCTGTTCTCACATTGCAGCCAGGGTTAATCTTATGAAGCAACAATTTCATCAAGACCCCCTTCTTCCAGCTTCCTCCCCCTTCTCCTGGAGAAACCCAGTGGAGCAATGTGGAGGACAAGGATGACTGGAAAGCCCACAGTCTCAGCATCTGGAAACGGAAGTCAACAGCTTCACTTATAAGAAGGAAAGGAAGATATCCTCGGGCTGAAGATAAAGGACATCTCAGGGTTGTGTTAATCTCCATCCAACCTGACTCGGTTTGCCCACTTAGTCAATACGTGTACAAGAGGAGACTCTCTGGTCAGCATTCATAATCTAGTGTAAAAGTCACTATACATGTAAATATCTAGTGTAAGAACAAACCACCAAATCTAGTACCTAAAACTGAATGTGCAGTAGGCCAGCTCATGTCCTTGCCTCCAAAGGCCTGTGTCATTCCAATGTCACCAACATAAGTAGAACTTGGAAAATAATATGGTTAACTACTAGAAACTAATGTTTCTAGGTTTTACAATATTCATTTTGTGTCTCAGCTTCTAAAGTAGATTTGTTGAGGTTTCATTTTCACTGTCCATTATTAGCTTACATTCATAATTTTCTACTCCAAGTTTGAATTTTATTCTTTTTTTTTTTTTTTTGGTTTTCCGAGATAGGGTTTCTCTGTGGCTTTGGAGCCTGTCCCGGAACTAGCTCTTGTAGACCAGGCTGGTCTCGAACTCACAGAGATCCGCCTGCCTCTGCCTCCCGAGTGCTGCGATTAAAGGCGTCCACTACCACCACCTGGCTGGAATTTTATTCTTAAAGACAGCTCAAATCCCATCAATGTCAGACCTCGAGAAAGATGCATCTGCCCTTGACTGAGAGTGTGCCACAGACGCCAGGAGAAAGCTGCTAGAAGATCTATAGACAGAAACAAGTGGATTCGAGAGACAACAAAACCAGGGTGGAGAGCGGACTCAATGGTTGAGAGCGCTTGCTGTTCTTGCAGTGGACATGGACCATCATCCATGTCAGGCGGCTCACAACCACCTATATCTCCAGCTCTTGAATCTAAAGCCCGCCCTCTTCTGGCTTCTGTAGGCACCTGCACACATGTGGACACACACACACACACAGAGGCATAAATAAAAATAAAAAAGTCAATGAAACAAATAAGTTAATACTAGCTAATGATTTCTCATTGTGCTGGGTATGTGGTCCAAGTGTGTCCTGTGGTCTTGGGCTCCGCTGTGATCCAGCTTTGTGTACCTCCACTCTCATTCAACACCACCCCTACTTCCAGGACTAGAGAACAGCCCGTGCACATGTGCTAAGTGACTGGATTAGAAAAGATTGAAAATTTAAACGAAACATTTTGCTTTCAGCATTTGTTACATCAAAGTGGAGATCTGAATAGGAGATGCCCCCCCCCATACACACCTAGGCTCATGTGTTTGACATCTAGTCCCCAACTGGGGGTGCTGTGTTAGAAGGTTGTAAGAATTTAGGAGATGGAGCCCCACTGGAGGATGCGTCCCTAAGGATGAGCCTTCAGATTTTATAGCCAAGCCCCTCTTCTTGTCCATTCTCTGCGTTCTGACGACAAGCAGGTGACCAGCTGCCTCGTAATGGTGCTACCATGCCATTCCTGTGCCATGTCAGACTGTAGTTCTCCTTAACCTCCAAGGTCAAACAATTTCTTTCCTCCCTTAGGCTGCTGTCTTGACGTGCAGTGGTTTAGATGAGAATGTCCTTCACACGCTTGGGTATTGAACACTCGGTCCCCAGTTAGTACCACTGCTTGAGGAGGTGGGGAGAAAGCACATCCCTGGGGGACTGGGCTCTGACAATTCATAGCCTTCCCCCCCCCCCAGTTAAGTTTGCTCTCTTTGCTTCCTGACTGAATTCTCCAAATCGCTTCCTCTCTTGGGAGTCCGCTGGAATCCTGAAGCTCCTAACTGGCTCTATTTTGTGGTTCTAGAACTAGGGGACACTTTATTCCCTAAAATAAAGATGTGCTCCAGCCTTTCGGATCCGCCACCTGTGGTGGCAGCGCCGCCAGGATGCAGATTTTCGTGAAGACCCTTACGGGGAAAACCATCACGCTCGAGGTTGAACCCTCGGACACTATAGAAAATGTCAAGGCCAAGATCCAGGATAAGGAAGGAATTCCTCCTGATCAGCAGAGGCTGATCTTCGCAGGCAAGCAGCTGGAAGATGGCCGTACTTTGTCTGACTACAACATCCAAAAGGAGTCCACCCTTCATCTGGTGTTGAGACTT